>SJOL01005932.1:11946-136573 GCA_004794785.1 Opisthorchis felineus | reverse complement strand
GTTGGGTTCGAACTACGGACCTTCCAGTTGCTAAATTCACGCCGTAACTACGGAGCTTTCTTGACATAAACAGAACCGCTTGATAACCGACTGTTTTCCAGGAACTCCTTGTCAGGAATCAACATGATTCCCACTAAGGATGAATAGTGAAGTGTTTCTCGGTTTCGGAATTGAGTGACATCGCTTGGTTGGATTCCTTGAAGTATCTTGATGATATCAACAAAAATTTTGCTGCTGGAGGAGCTCACTGGAGTGGCACTACATCCTGTCTAGCTGTGATTTGATCGCACTGCTAATCAGCTGATCTTGACCGAATGGTTTATTCTAGAATAAAAGTCACAGTTTGAATCTCTAGAAGGTAAGTTGGCCCATTAATCTTTCAAAGTGGTATGAGACTTGAAAGGGGAATATTGGAACGTATAGGGAAAAACTGGCTTTGTTTTTCACTACTGTATCCAGTACAGCTAAGTATGAACTTCTTCCTGAATTAACCGCCGTTCGAAATTACTAAAAATCCTTGTATAGACATAATACGCTACTGATACGCTCTCAGAAAACTCTTCGACAGCCCACGACCGGTCTCGCGCTTCTTGCGGCTGGTCAGCTAACTACAGTCCCCGAGTTTCCGTCAACACTATGTCGTAAGTGAACTCAAATTGCATGGAATTTGACTTATACACTCATCTGCGTAACAATTTGGTTTTGACGGAAGACTCACCTGTATATCAAGTGAATCTGTCGTTTATGATGTTTTTTTATGCTGTTCCCGTCAAAACCAAATTGACATGCAGATGAGTGCGCAAGTCGCACCATAAATCCTCATAATACGGGTAGATGCAACTGAACTAACTAAATCCTGGAAATTCCATCTGAGGCTCAGTTAGCCCACTGTCATCGCCCAAGAAGGGCAGCGTAATGGAAGCACAATGAGAACTGTTCGGTGTTGAGAACTTTAAACCCGAGCAGACGTGAAGTTTTCGCCTCTGGTCAGTGGTCTCAGTGTTCCTCAAACTTCACTGCCGCACTCGTAAGCTATGCAAGACAGTGAGACGATCGTGTGGGATGCTGCCGAGTGATACCAAATCGATTGATGATGGTACGAATGACTGGTTGAAGTACCTGAGTCATGATCGCTTCCTCCGGACACCTGACATTTTGACTATGTGCGGATCGAGTGTCTTTTCTTCCAAACGTGGTTTATACTGTGGGCAAACAGCTAGCTAGCGCACCTCGGATGACTAAATAGACCCAGAATAACCCTGTGGTTTACCACTGAGGATTTTGGATGAAAGAAACATATGAAAATATTCTTAGGAAATAAAGAGGAGAAGCTGTCTTCAAGAAAACCCTAAGATCACGTCAGTCAGAACCATTCAGTCTTTCTTAACAACCATAGTGGCCATAAGTTGGTCGTATTACCCCTCCCGGGGCCGTGAATTCAGATACTCTATGCAAGTTCAGTATGGAATTCACAACATTTGAGCAAACACTCCAGATACTTGCGCATATGTTCAGGGTGTTAACAGCAGCTTTGAACGTTACTCGATCTCGGCCGTTTGCTTGCCTTAAATAGCTATTTTATCGAACAGTAACCCCACTGGTTAATTTTTCATCAAACAAGGCATTATATCGCAATAGTATCGTTGATTACATCTTGACTGGTAATCAAACGTTTGAAAGAAGGTCCTCAAGCATAGAGTAAGATGAAACCGTTATCTTCGCAAACTGCCATATCAGAATTGTGTTCTAGGTCAGTCACTCCTCATTTCCGTATCGATTACTTAAAACTTTCATCAGGGTCTGTTTACCATTAGTACTGTAGTGTACCCTGAACAGCAAAAGTTGAGTGGAATATTTGGTGTGTCGGAAGCGACTGCATCACACCTGGTTAAGCTTAAAACTGTTCCTTCGAAGTGAACGTTTCTCATGGCCTACAGTACAGTATACTGCTTCCCCACCTTGGTTTTTAGTAACCTTTTTTCGTTTACAACTTCTGTGGGGCGCGAAAATTGCCCGAGAGAGTTGAATCTGCATGCATGGTGTGTAACCGTAGATTTAGTGACTGTTTTGTCTACTCACTGTTTACTAGCATAATTAAATCGTTTGCGCATAAATCCACCCAGGAAGTTTTTCTGAAATTTATTGGTGACAAACACAAATTGGCCCAAATGAGTTCTCCACCTTCTGGAAGTTTTACCGACGTAAACGAACCACGCCCATCAACACACGTTTTCTAACAATTTATTTGGTTTTTTCACTGCAAAGATACCTGATGCTCAATTTACACAACGAGTAACCTTGTTTGTCCTTTAAAACACTTCGCCACCTGTTTAGGACTAGAAAACACCTTCGGTGTTAAAGAAACATCCCTGTTTTCGGGAAACTAGTTTGCACAACTTAACGTTTCAAGCTTGTAAAAGATTATTAAGCGTGCTCGATAATTTTTCCCTTGAAAAATTGCAAGACCAGAAGACAGAGGTATAATTATCGAAAATATTAGTACTGAACAGTTTTTCTATCAATTAACTCAAGTCACGTGGAGCTCTAGCAACCAGTGATAGGTACTAATTTACTTGGGAGTGTGATAAACGACCAAGTGAACTCACGATTGCGTCCGTATACTCAACCAATTTTTCTTCGTCTTCTATTGTTGACTGCTTCATCAAAAGTGCTAAAAAGTCCTGAAACGGTAGGTAAAAATGTCAATTGTCACATAGCGAAATTTTTGGGATTTACTTTGACAAATGATCCCAACCGTGGTGAAAATCAATGTTGAATTAATCTAAATAGGTAGGCCGGTCAGAGACAATTTTTCGTTTGCCACCACAATAGCTCCCATATCGGAAAATGGTTTAATAACAAGACAGTAGTTCCGCGGATCCCTCTACAAGCCTTTCACGAAAATACAGTCCTTAAGGCTGTTAGATTCTGTCTTCAAATAGTTTCCTCATCGGAACCATATCCAGCCAAGATGCACAGTTCCTGAAAGTACAATGTTCATTCTCTCCTGAAAACGGGCTACTTAACCGATCACAAACACATGTCATGTGAGGAACTTTTGGCAGGTCTCAATTGAGATTTTTTTCTGCTAGGTGAGGACAATCCACACAATAAGGACGCGAAGCACTGTTGAGCTGTTTGAAATTTATTGAGAATCATCGGCAGCTGGAATCTCAGGAAAATTTGCGACGTCCCGGCTAGTAGTTTGAACTCTGAACCTTTGAAACATGATCGGCTGATCAGGGGTGTGATTGTCTTCAACCTAGACATGATGTAGCCCCACTCATCCTTCATTCAAGGAATCTACATCACGTACNCATCGTTGTTTACTCGGTTTTGAGATCCGAATGAAAAGGTCGAAGCAGATCATACACTGTCCAAGGAAATGGCTCAACAAATGGGTGATTCGAATAAATGATGGGATCAAAGACGGATGGGAACAGTTATGCCACTGTGAAGACCATTGGCAGCGGAGGAAATTTCCTGAGGCATATCGAGATAAACCCCACGCTTACTAGGTGGAAGGTCAAAGTTTATGTGAAGGTCAACACATGAATAACCAAGCAGAGACGTCAGAGACAATCTATCCGTTGACAGGGTCTCACCCTCACTAACAAATTCGGTGTTCACGTCGTCATTCCGTTTGAATGTGTGCCCCGGAAAGTGTCTTTAGTGGTGGGAATGGTCTCAAGTCCAACAATCTCGTCATTTAAAGCTTGTACTTCAGACGGAAATACTCTTCCAGAAAGAAGCAGAAGGGTGAGCTGTTGTCTTGCAGGATCTGTATGTTCCAAATATAACTTTGGCTTGAGTGCAGTGTGAAAAAGTTAATGAATATCAACTTGTACTACTTTATTCACGGAATATGAGCCAAAGCTTCGCAACTCCAAGTGACCGGTACACTTAATATCATAATCTGTAATTCTGTACCAAGAGAGATGGCTCAGTGGTTAGAGCGCGAAGTTACTGACCCGAAGGTCCATGGTTCGAAACCGACCTCTGCTGCTCGAATTCCCCTGTCTAGGCTTGGGAAACCTGGCCGTATCCCAGCCCTCGTGCTTCCTTCGGGTGGCACAACAGGTAGGCACCAAAAGGGTGCAACAGCTAAACGACTTGACAACGGAAAATCTGCTTGTTGTGTTGAAGGAGACCAGCTGAACTGTTCTTTGAAGTTCCCCGCCCACCACTCAAGAAGACGATTGAGGGAATGAATTTCCGTACCGTCTTTTTCGCTTATTGTATCGATGACACCTGTATTTTTTTGAAGAGAAATATGTCTCAGTGGTTGGAACGTGAATTCACTGACAGGACGGTCCGTGTTTCGAACCCGACCTCTGCATCTCAACTTCCCCGGTCTAAGCTTGGGCAACCTAGAAGTATCCCAGCCCTCCTGCTTCCTTCGGGTGGCATGGCAGCTGAGCACCAAAAGGGTGCTATAGCTGAACAATATGATACGATATGCTAATTTTGGATCTGTACTTTGCGAAAAAGCCATGGGACGGAAAAATTTCCCAAATCAAGCAGTGGGCCAAAACACTCTACCTGAAGGCTACCACTTTGTTCCGATAGAGTCTGACTACCGATCTTTCTGCCGGTTATAGCACGCAACTTTGACGGGACTTGGGTAGGTGAATCAGTCAGATGCTCTTCACGGCAAACGCCCAGCGCTCTTCAATGTGCTCACTGAAATGTGAGTAACGACGTAGACGAGGAAAAAACAAGTCGTATGCGTCGACTGTGAAGCGTATCTTAAGGATGCGTCATTCTTTTTATCCAGTCGGACATTCAAAATCCTGCTGCGCAGTCAAAATCTTCAAGTTCAACTATTTTAACGCTAGACTGAACTGAATCCAGCTTTCCTCTCGTTCATGGTGAGCCCCAAGAAGTGTGAAACCGGTAGTCGGCTGTCGAAGATTTTCCAGCACCTTTATGAGTATTATGTTACGTGTAGACAAGGTATCCATATTCGATTTGTTGATATAAGCTCCTGGGTTAAAATGCCTATGACTAGCAACTAATATGTCAAACCGAAAATGTGTATTCCACCGCGCAAATACGATGACCAGTTCACAGTAATTGTCCTTGTTGAGATTCGACCCTCACTGAACAGAAAGTGCCTTGGAAATGTACCGGAATATTTTAAGCTCGGATACGTTCATTGCTGGTTCATCAATTAGACCAGGAACAATAAGTTCTAGGAGGGAAACTACCCAGGGTACTAATCGAATTCAACGAAAACGGACCACGACGCAACACAATTCGAAATGGACCAACAAGATTCCGAGAAGGGTGTGCTCCTGTCATCCAATCACAGCAACGGATAGCAGTCAGTCTTTGGTAACTATATAAACTCAAACAAGTAAGGAAGAATTACCTTATCCAACTGCACACTTATGATTTCATCTAAAATGGTGACGAGACATTTGCAACCTAATTGCCAAGCTCGGTGAACAGATCAACGACCACCTGATTAGCCAATAACGCACAAAACTGACAATCTTTCTGTTGTTTAGGTTGTCCAACTGAAGCATTGAAAAGCAATGACAGATTGTTTTTTGCATACTTATGACAAAAACATTTCTTGTGTCACGGCAAGTCAGCAGGTGGTTCAGGAAATTGACCTTAGTTGCAACAGAAGTAAATTTCGGTGGTCCCCACCAAAATCCAAGGAGCCTGTTTGGGAACGCTCTTGCTGCGTGAAAGGCTTTTATTCTGGAATTCTACCAACCCCGTAGATCTAGGTAACAAATGAAAGAATACTGATACCCAGAATGAATTTATAAAAACTCTTAAATGTCCGTTGAAAATGGATGAAATTCTTTGGTTTATATAAGCAGGATAGGAAGACTGCCCAAAATCCTCAGACAGCCCAGCAAAAGTTTCGTCTTGTTTGAGACCCATCAGGTAAACGTATTCCCCAGAATCTGTGTGCGGAGTTTAAGCAATTCTCCTAAACTATATGAAAAAGTTTATTGAGTGTCTTCACAACGGAATTTCGAGGCGGCTTGTACACTACAGACCAAAGGGACCCCATCGGGTCTTCAGTTTGGTTCATGTGAGGACAAAAGTGCGCAAGAAGTCCTCTTTTCACAGCCAGTTTGAATCCTCGTTAAGGTATATTTACTTGGGCTGCTAGGTGAATTGAGAGTATTCATTTCTTTGCCACCACTCCTTAGTACAGACGGTTATGGTGTCCCCTTCCCCAAGATCATGGGTCGGTTTTCAGAGTATATCGCTCGACTGATCCGTTTGACAGGTTATCCTCAGACGTTTTGTCACATAAAGAAAGGCTGTGAGACGAGCTATCCACAATTTTCGCCTAATAAACCTGATTTCTCATGACATGGTCGGCAAAATGATCTTGAGCATGTAAGCCTTGGAACCTCTATTTTACTGTACTTTTAACTGTCACGTTCAACACCCAGTAACAAAACTGCACATCAAAACGTGTTAAGAACACTTAAAACTTTAACATCCGGTCACTGCATAGTTAAACGAAACATTAATTTGCTAGCAAGAGTGTTCACGATTATAGTTCTGAAAAATGGTATTTTTTGTTATGGAGTGCGAAAGCGGATAAGTTTCCCGGAGCCTGTCAGAATATTTGGTACATTCCCTGTCAAACGAAAGGAAAGAATTCTGAAACGTGTAACTGTGGGCTTTCCAGGTAAAGCTTTTTTGAAGGTGGAACACTGGCAATGAATATTGCAACTTCTATTGGTACAATCCTTTGTGAAAACATTCTTTGAACACTTTCATCCCTGAAACAACCAGTTTCACCGTGGCGACCGGTAACAAAGTTGAAACTTATGCGGGAAAGCAGCTGAGTCTTTAGTTGGGTCAATGTCCGGCCGTTAGATTTTACCATCTTTTGATCCGTGGATACGTAAAGCAGAAAAATACCATTCGATATGATCATTACTCACTTTCAGTTCATCAGCTTCGATAAATCCACTGTGGTCTTTGTCAAATTCTTTCCACACCTGTAATAAAACAATAAATAAAACAGCTGAATCAACAGGTCTGCAAAATAAGGCAATGATCTACACTAAAGATACTACTCGCAAAGTCACAGAACGGTTGAATTCCTTTTAGGGATAATTTTGGTACATAAAGAGACAAAGTTGTTATACGTCGGGAATGGTAGCTCCTCACTGTATGCTAGTAAAACATCGTTATAGCTTACTTTCATAAAATCCACACTGGAACTGAGTTTGTTCTCCTTCTGAAACAGAAAGATGAATTCTTCGTCCGTAGGTAAAAGTTGGGCCATCTGAAAACAGACGGAATAGTTTGGCAACGTTATCTTGTCAGAAATCGAGCCAAAGTTGCGAACATTCTAAACTCATAGACATGGATCGATAAGGAGAAAGATTTTTTGTTCGTGAAACTCCCTACGCCTGGTCACACATTTTTTAATCTCCCAACTGTACGGTATCAAGCGTTCATCGTTTGTGGTTTTTAGCGCTTTCAGTGGTTCAGATAGCTGATGTGCGTACACTTAAATGCAGCTCGCTGGAAATGGGAGGCCATATGCAGCAAGGAGCGAAGCCCAAAAGCTGGGCAGCTGACGAATCAGAGAAAACGAAATTTTACGTCGACCCCTCAAGTGACAACAAAAAGTGGTTTGATGCTTCGATTTCATCCCGGCAGCCCTGTGTTAATGGATTCAAGACTCGTTCAAACGAGAAATAATCCAGAAAGTCAGTCATGGATTCATTGGCCTGACATACTTTTCAGCATTTCTGAAAGTTTCACTCACACTTTAGCACAACTCCTTAACCGTGACGAGCTTCGAAGCCCAGGAAAAAGATAGTGCACTTACGAATGCTAGACATCAGAGTAGGCCAGTATATTCACGCTCGAGTGGTATGATTGGTGCATCCGAATCTCCTGACTGTGTCGGTCGACTGACCAGTCTGTCAGCGCCTCCCACAAAGGTACTGTCGGGCGCGGCTGAAGCCCACTTCGGAATTTGTCTTCACACCACTCTTATTTGGTGTGGATTAAGCATGACAATTATTTAAAGACAGTATTGTGAAGAAAAAAACTTGCCAACCTGGAATCACACAAAGTTTGCGCTCTTAGTCCCTTGTTTCGGTTTTTGGTCCAAACTGTATCCGGAAATCTGTTACCACTCTGGTCAGTTGATGTTTTATCAGCGGAAAGTGCCTGATAAATGCAAGATAGCCAAGACAACAACCCTACGCGAGAAAACGATCTTGAAACATCGACTGGCATAGTCTTGTTATCTTATAAGCTTAGCTTGTTGAATTCCAACCAGATAACTGACAAGGCTTACCAGTCGGCGCACCAAAACATCACACTGTGTTTTGGATGCCGGCGCGTCGGTTTCCTCAGTGCTTAATAAAAAGACCGAAACTGAACGTTTATTATTCCTCGGTTATCCTAATGCCTGTGGCAGTGCCATTCCATGTCTTTTGCTGAAGCCACTTACAAATAACCGCAGTGAGCCGTGTTTGATCAGGCGTGTTTTGTTGACCGACTCAAGTTTCTGCGACTGAGTAAGCAAGAATCCCCGTAACTACCAGCTCTGACGGGCTTTTGATGAGTGACTGTTCGCTTGTTCATCTAGTTCGCCTTGTACCTCTACAACCCACCTGTTTCTGCATCCCTCTATCTCCAGGGGTATGCTGATGGGAGTGTGACGGGTTGTGGACATCGCCTTTTAGAATCTCGCATGGAATTAAAGTAGGATTCACTGGACTCGTTAAGTAATCCTAAGGAAATTTTATTTAAATTCAGGTTTCGAAATTCCAAGATGCTCTTTCTTACCGCACTTCAGCTAGGTTGGATTCGGAGCCGTTTGAACAGTTATCCATCCCCTGTCATTATTTATATTCCACGATTCATCGATCTAACTCCTTCGGGACCATTGTAGAAGATAACCTCAGTTTATCGCTTCATGTTCAAACTCTCTTATCAAAGTCCGACAACAGTCTGCATCCTTCTACCTTGTTTTTAAATCTGGTGTTGCATACGTCATTCTCCACTGGACTTACAGTTCCGCTGTTAGTATAAAACGGCCAGCATCCTCTTCATCCAATTTTATTTCAAACCGCATCCAACTCGAGTACAAACTTCCACATAGGTAAACCACCACATACTAGCCTTCTCTCCTCTCCTGCAAGGCACGCTGTCAGACATGCCTGATTGCCTGGTGTGCTCTGATCACACCTTTTTACTTGATATAAAGCTTTTGTACAGAATTCCTACTACTCAATCGGACATCTCTCAATTATTTTTCAGCTTCGGTGACAGATCGTAAGCCGCGTACGCACTCATCGAGATATCAAAGCACAGGTTCCGAACTAAACTGATTCGACTTAGTCAGATTTCGATGCACAAAAATCGAAATTCATCCTGTAAAGCCGGGACAAACTTCGAATAAAAGTACACACCACGATCATTCTTGTTGAAAAAATTACAAATATAAAACTTGTGAAAAAGTATGACCTCCCTGACAGAGGTTGAACAATCTACCACTTAGTAATTGTTGCTTGTTTATCTGTAAGGGCTGCTTGCATTTGTGTAGGATATAGCACCGTTCACCATTACAATACATGTCCCTACCGGGTGATGAGGTATTGATTCACTCTCCGAGTAGTAAGTTCAGATAACAAAATCTTTCCTCAATTTAAATGGGCTTTGTTCATGAAATTCGTTACGCGAAAATTGAGTAAAGACAGGCAAGGCTAAACTAACAAGCCGGATGTCTTTCTAGGTTGTTTTCTCCAAACTGTTTTTCAGAGTGTGCATTTAGTTTTAGTCGGTGAGTTACTGTGAGCTCTTGGAGAAAACTTAAATTCTAAAAGGTGGTGCCGTATGAAGGATGGCAAGACAAGCAAAACTAACAGGCTAAATAAACTGCACGAGCTCATTATGAAGGGAAACCAATCGCCTAGCACTGTGCGAATACGCTACAAACTAATTGAATGTCGCATAGACGCAACGCACTACTCATGAGGTTATTAAAAGCTCATTGAAAGCCCACGACTGGTTTCGCCTATATTGGGGTTCATCAGCTAGGTGCTGCCCCGGAGTTTCCGTCAACTTTATGTTCTGTTCTAACCCAAATTGCGTAAAATTCGACTTATACACTCATCAGCAAGCCAATTTGGTTTTGGCGGCAGGCTCACCTGGAACCCAACTGAATCTCCCGTTTACCATGTTCTTACTCAACTAAGTGTGCTGCACCAGACCGCCTCATGTTTCAGTTGGTACGATATTCGAGAAATCGCAATACATTGCATAGACGCAATACACCACTCGTAAGGTTGCTGAAAACTCTCCGACAGCCCACGACCAACTGAAACATGAGGCAGCCTGGAGCAGCACATCCAGTTCATTAAGTGTATCACACATGACAGATTCAGCTGGGTTCCAGGTGAGTCTCCCGTCAAAACCAAATTACTATGCATACGTGTATGTGTATAAGTCTAATCGAATGTCGTTTGCCAGCTGCAGTTGACATAAAATGGAAATTCCTGCTTAGGTTAATTCCAAGGCACCACTTTAGGAGGCGGATCAAGATTTCGCAGCCTCAGGATTCAGCAGCATTCGCTGTGTTAGAAGTATGCGGTGTTAATTTTGCTCATTTTGAAAAAAAATCGATTTGTCAGTCCTTTCATATTAGAATGAAGCCTCCTAGTCACCCATTAAGGAAGATGAGAAATGTCCTTTGCGAAATACACTCATTTGCACACCAGTTAGGTTTCAACGTCGGACTCAACGGAATATTCTCCAAATGAATGTGCTATACAGAGTTCGCCTCATGTTTCAGCTGACACTGCGTCATTCGAGACATCGCAGCATAATTTCTTGAAGGTTGCTGAAAACGCTTCGACAGCAAACTGAATTTGGATGATATTGGTTAACCACAATGTTTAAGCGCATGATGCAAGGCAACATGATATGTAGGTGTACGCGTTTGAAAGAGCGTAGTTCGATTACTACAACTTTCTTCGAGAAAATGACCGCCCGTCTACAATGGGCAGATCAACACTTGATTGAATTAGCTTACCAACGGACTGATGGCTACACAAATACGTCCATGGTAATGAACAGTGAGGTTATAGTTGGAGAACACAACTTTTGTGATGAAACAGCTCATGGCGGAGAACATTTCGCTTTCAAGGTCGACTCACTATTGATATGCTCCAAAAGTCGCTGGTGGAATGACACACAGCGCCAATAACTAACCCATGGACGAATTCGGCTTGCGTTTTGCTCTGATTTTAGCTCCTCGGCGGTGCATATCCTTCGACTGCCAACATCTGACATGTGAAGCAAGGCGAACATGTCGTCACTACTTAATCGGCCCATGCCGGACACGTCTGAGTTTACACCTCTGAACAGACGAACATGTTCACACCTGAACAATGTGCCCGGTCTGCCCGGCGCCGTAACTGTCCTAGCTGTGTCGATCGATTGACCCATCTGTCAGGATTTTCCAGTAAGTAAGGATCCTGATACACAATCTTCGTTTGGCGTAGACGGTTAGCAAAATAGGTTTTCATAAATTTGTTGCAAGCTCTCCTAAAGCTCTTCAACAACCTGATGAGTGGTGATCCTTCGAAAAAATAAAACGCAATCTCTCGAATATCATACGAACTGAAACTTGGGGTGGCTTTTGTGCAGTACACCCAGTTGACGAATAGCACAAACGAGAGATTCACTTGAGTCTCCTGTTAAAACGAAATTCGTGTGCGAATAAGTTTTTTCGTGGTTAGGAGGTTAGTTTTAGGTTGCTTAAGAGTGAGCTGTTTAGACGTCATTATTCCGGTGCGTCCAAAATGTGTTGTTAGATGTGTGGAGTTCAAACCTCGGCACGGCCGAGGATATGCAATATTGATGAGCTCTAATAAGATCAAACCTCAATTCCAGTGCTTCACCACTTCGGTCTGGACCCACGAGAATAATTGTGCCAAGACGGGAGAAGGACTTTCCAAATGAAGGTGACGTGTGGATATGAAACTTTCATTTATTTTTTATGTTGCCCACATTCGTTGTGGTTTCACATTTCCTTTCCATCGGCTTGAAAATCAACAGAGCGTAATGTCTCATCTCGACTCACCTGTACAGGCGCACGCATTTGCATCGAAATCTAATGAGGTCACATCAAGTGAGACCAGCAACTTAAGTGGGCAAAATAGAAACGTATTCCAATCCAAAATCACGTAACAACTCACCTCACGGAGATCGATTCTGTTATCATTATTCGTGTCGATAGCAGTCATCAGTTCGCTGACCAATTCGTCCCAGTCACTCTTGGAGAAATTCTAAGGCCATAAATAGAAAATTCACACCACATTAAAAAAAACGCTATTTTGGTCAACTTTAGGGCAGCACACAGTAATTAGGAACAACAATATCGACGCAACGCAACGCAGTTTGTGAAATATATTGCCAAGTATGCTTGTGTCCCTCAGGTTGCCACGGAACTAACAAATAAATTGAATCAAAGGTATAATTAAGGTTGGACTGTGAGCATGGCGTATTTAATTTGAGAAAGTCGCATAACTTTCGTGCTCAAACAGTCACGGGAGTATTGTTCACCTTCCTGTTCAACGACTGAGAACTTTAGTTGGTTGAACTGATTACGGACATGGTAAAAAATCGGTAACAAGGATACACGTTCAGATTATCAACACAGGCTCCGTTAGCATCAAATGTATTCATCGCAATTAGACCTTCCTTTCTTCTGTCCTAAATTAAAGTTCCCTTCGTCCCATTTGTCACATACCTGGTGCTGTTTCGTGCCGTTATTTGATGAATCTGTCAATCACAGCTAGCCTTACCGCCAGATTTACCCAGACTCTTGTTACCTCGACAGAAATTGTGAAGAATGTCCACTGCAAATGCTGAAAGACTTCTTCAAATAATATTAGCCCATCAGCTAGACATAAATTGAACAAGAGGTCACGGGCAGAGAAACAAGACAATAATCCCACCGAAGGAACAACTCGGCGAAGGCATTCTGGGTTCTCCACAAAAGTAACCTCTTGCTGAATGCCTTTGGGTTGAGGGAGAATCCTTTTGTGAACCATAAGGGTGAGTGGGCTCCACACCAACTGCCTCTGTTTTAATATTTTTGAGTCTTCCAGAAGACTTAAACAGTCCCATAAGTGAAGCCCAGAAGCGCTGTGAGTTGGTTTCAGCCTAAATGGGAATCTCTAGGTAGATGTGAACTCGCAACTTTCCTGCAAGTGGTTGGACACTTAGCCGTTCGGTCATGAGCGGCTTATCACCAATGGATTAGCTCGCACTTAGACAGGATATGGAGCCACTCATTCTTAAGTCACGGAATTCTCACATCGTTGACATACGCGTTGACTAGCTCCTCGGATGACGACTTTTCAGATGGAAGGTTCACTAGCCGTGTGAACTATTCTTCCGTCTGAGTCACTTATAGTTGGTTTCTGGTGAGAGCAGATGTTCAGATTTTTAATTTCCTATTAAAAATTCCATCATATCAGCAAAATTATTTTCCGATTTACAAATAGTGTCTCTGAAGCCCCTTATAATGAACAACGGAGTTGTGACGCCTCAATTTGAAACCAGTTATCCTAAGAAAAGAAGTAATTTTTAAGCGCCCAAACGAATCTGGGGGGACACTTTTCCATAATCCTTTCAATGTACGGCTAATCGGGGCAAAAACCACAGTTTCCAAAGCCTACTTCACAATACCAGTGAAAAGAAGAGCGCTCTTGAGTGCGGAGCCGTTTATTCACCAACCCAAACTAAGCGGTTGCAGGCTATCAGACACGAAATCAAAAAACTCCATTTTCGCAGTTTTTAAAACTTAAACATTCTCAAGCGTCTTCTTGAACTTTTCCGGGCGTTCTTAGAATATTAAACAATAAGTAACAAGCAATGAAAAGTGGTTCTGTGATTTCCGTGTCAATCTTCCATCGGACACTTAAACAGACACTACTTGCAGGTTTAATCAGTAGCATGCACCGGTAAACTGGCATACGAGAAGGTAGTACGACTTCAACGACTAATGACATCCAATGTTGTGGAATGATCTGGGATTTATTTATGTTGGGAAGCCCTGGCACTTTTCATGAGATGTCTGAATAAGATTCCAAAGAACAGGAATCCTGAATTATACTGATGAAAACGTCTCCGGGCCACTGTTCCGTGATCGGCCGTTTCCCAAGAAACTTCCGGTGGAATGGACCTCTACTGAAATTTTTTCAAACAGCAATATGTTTAGTTCGGTATATTCTGGTCTTTTGAATCCAAATTTTGATATGCGTATTTATAGACCCTCAAATTTTCGCACAACAGCACTAAATGTTGATAGTCTGGCAAAGAAAACGGTACTTCTGGTCATCCTTTAATCGTAAACGATCAAATAATTTATGAGCTTTTGGCTTTTTCCTTGAAAAAATAATGTCATAATAACCCTAGCAATTGACTAGCTTGATCACTTGATAGCCTGAACTCTGGCAGCTTGGAGTTGGATTCAAATGCATGATCCTTTTGGATCAAAACTGTTGTCTTGTGTGGCTTTTGAATACTATTCAGCTAGTTGATCCGATCAGGATGTACTGGCAAGAAGGGACAGTAGTTAACTTTTCACCAAAACTGGGTCTGTCTTTGACGTGTTTTTCTCTTCGGTCACATGATCAACACCTTAATTGCGTACCTGGTCGTCCAAAACAACGGGGTGATAGGAAATGTACTAGGCTTAGGTTTCGTATGGGGAAAAACAGTATTCAGCTTTTGTGTCAAAAGCTAAACGTTGCCCAGCAATAAATCAACCGATTGTTACCAAACTTTTCCGAAAACGAGTATTCAGGTCTACTTGAATTTTTGAGCTTTCAACCAATTCTGGTCTTTGCTATGGGCAACAGCGTCTTAAATATCAGACAGAAAATGTCGTAGCGGACAACTCCTCCGAAGGCAGTTTACCAGGAATTACCATGCTGAGGCTTTATCTAAAAATGATACCAAGTAAGGTTATGACATCCTGAGTGACATGCAATGTTAAGCACACGATGGACACCCAATTTGGATACCTTTGTTTTACACGGGCATTTTATGCTTCTCATTGAGAAGTTTCACGATTCACAAGTGACCATCTTATGTATTGTTTCAGAGATAAATTGATTAAAAAAGTGAGCCGTGTCCATCGATAAAAACATAGTCCTTCCATGCTGTCCAAGCAAGTCCCACCGTAGTTTGCATTGTGACAGGGTACATTGCTTCCGTATTCATTTTAACCTAAACGGATACTCACCGTTTGATGTTGCATTGGCGTTGCGTTATCGATCGCCTCTGCATTGATTGGATGTATAACTTCGTCCCATTTTCAGCTGAATGATATCTGTTCGCTGATCACATGGATTTTCTGCTCTGGCAATCAGCTGTACCTAGCATGTCGTAAAAATCAAACGCGCATCGGAGATTTCCAACTATGCTTACAACTGGGGCTACATCATTTTGAAGCATGAGTTGAAAAATGGAGGTTCTCTGGGGGAAGTTCGGTAAACCTATTGTCCATGTATTCTTCCGGCTGAGTTGTACATGACTTTGCAGGCGTGGCGGTCGTAAACTAACATCTACAATTTTGCCTGCAAAAGTGCATTTCGATGTGTCCTCCTGTGTCTTCGAGCCCTCGTTGACTTCCTCTCGCCATTGATTGCTCTTCGGATATGACAGCAGAGTATACCTCAGGCTTTTTTCCAGCCATGTTGCAAGTTTTTAGAAATAAACTGTTACCACCAACCGCATATCCATTTTCTCTTGAGAACAGTAGTTCTCACTAAGTTATGGAAACGTCATCTCTCTCAAAAGGGATTATGTTTCAGACACGAATTTTTCAGTTTTTGCCCGTTTTATGTCCAGACTTGTTTTGTGGAGTAGAGGACAGCTTCTCATTTTTAGTGGCTACGTTTAATTACCGAGTAGCAGCGTACAGTACTCTCAAAAGTACATTTTCAATTATGCCAGTTGAGTGGATTCCAGGGCCAGTAGACACTGGTAAGGGTCTCCTTGAAGTTTCACAAGCGTCTATTCGGAACAGGCGAAAACTTTCATCTTCTCAGCGCAAAATTTACACGGAGTTCGAAGATGCCCCTTTGAAGTCTATATTCCGTCAAAAAAAACGCTTATTCAAAGTTCACTTTTTTTTATGTTAGTGTACTTCAATGCTGGCTGGATCCTGTGCTTCTAAGTATATTTCTAAGAATGAAATTGAATAGTAGACTATGAAAGGCTCCGGCAATTCAGTTCATACCCCGATCGACCAGATAAATCACATTTCGGGACCGACAAAACAAATTAGTCCAGCGAAATGTATGCTTATATAACAAATATTTAAAGCCGAAAAATTCCATTGATTGAGCATAGATTTATTCTTTATTTGGCTTTAGTCGTTTCGATTAGTCTACGAACTGTGGTCTGCTCCAATGACAGTCTCTATGAGCCCATCTCTTTTCTAATTACCGACCGAACAACATCAATAACAATTAAACGGCTTTGGGAATCAGCACATCCCAGTTCTATTCCTCTGTGGACACAGATCTGTGGACTCACAAATGTCGAGTACGCAGACAATATGGCTCTTTTTGGATCTGACGCCATGGTAATGCAAGCAATATATATATAATCTAAATAATTCTGCCTCATGGTTTGGCATGCGCTCCACACTTGCAAGACTGGGCAGGCTCGAACCCTAACTCCATGCTTGCGGATGAACCGATTGAGATAGTAGACCAATTTGTTTACCTGGACAATTGTATCAGTCCCGGTGGTCTCGTGAAAGATGATATTTCTATCCGGACTGGGAAGGCCAGAGCACCTTTCGTGAACCTGCGTCACCTGTGGCGTAGGCGTGACATCAGCTTATCGGTAAAGGGTCGAGTTTAAAATGCTGCGGTGCTATCCATATTGCTATAAGGGTCTGAAACCTGGACTCTGTGGGCCGCGGACAACAAAATACTTACAGTGTTTGACCGTCGATGTCTCCGGAGCATTGCCCGAGTTTGGTGGGAAGACCGTATCAGCAACGCTGAAGTACGTCGAACGGTTTTTGGAAGAAATAACTCACCCACGATAGATGGAATGATCACACGGCACAGGTTGCGCTGGCTTGGCCACGTGCTCCGTATGCCAGTCGACCGACTTCCTCGAAGGGTTCTTTTCACACAATCACGTGAAGGGTGGAAACGGGCCAGAGGAGGTCAGACAATGACTTGGCAGCGAAGTGTGAAAGCCAAAACCAGCAAACTCAGCTGCGCTGGTCATTGCTGTCTTCCTGGATGGGGACCCCGAGACGGGCCACGTAAATGGTTGGAGACATTGTCAAACATGGCCCAGTCGCGCCCTCAATGGCGCTCGTTCATCCAAGCTATTGCCTTCAATGCATAGCTCCCTTCCCAACCCCACCTCAGTTAACAGTCCACTGATAGTGCTGTATTTACGCACCAATTTATCAACTCCTGCCTCCAATGCGCAGCTACCTACCCCACCTCCCCAAATCATCGGTGAATGAAACTGTGGCATCTATAACAACTGTATGACAATTACGCGGTTCTTAGAGCTGATACTGATGACGATGATGTTTTGGTCCTCTCAGGGGAGTTGATTTGGAACCACTAAAAATATCCCCCAAAGAGTCGTCTGAGCTTGGGAGTAGACAATTGCTGTGAACGTCTTTGAAGGCTAGGATAGCTGCACATAAGAGCTTCCATGCTTACCAGAAACAACGTCCGTGACACCAAGAACAAAGATGAAACAAACATTTACCTTAGTTCAGTAGTAAGATATTTGGTTGTAGGTGGTTGTGGGGTTTATAAAATTCACGATGACAGTACTGGTTTACCGTTTACTGGTTTACTGTGTTGAGTCTACACGAAAGTGAGAAAGAATTGAGCTAGAGATTCGCTTTTATTATGAGTCGTCGGCGGTGAATATCCTACACCGTGTCCGGACATCCGACAAGTCAGTCGAGCCTGTTGTCATTACTTGACAAACGGACACCGGAGATGCCACTGATTTCTTACGTCTGAACAGGCAAAAGCATCCAGAACTAATCACCCAACTCCAAAACAACTAAGCCAAATCGTACCGCAGTATTCAAGGGTCCGTGAAGCTATCTCACTGGAAAGTCCAAAAAGGCGACTCAATCGATTAACACGACCAAGACAGTTACGGCCAATGTGGGATAGCAGTGGCACGCTTGACTCACACGTCAGATATGAGGTGAAGGATAAACACTGCTGATGAGCTCTAATAAGAACGAAACCCGAGTTCAGTGTTTCCCCACTTTGATGTGGAATAATTGCCCCAGGATAGAAAGAAAACTATTCAGACGAAATGTGAAGTCAAATACTTGGACTATTTATCATTCTGTAGGATTTGATAACCGAATTAGTTTAACCCTCTCTAGTTTCGGTGTAGTTTATTAAAACAAGCACTGATAGTGAGGTTTAGAAGTATTTTTCATGTTGTAGTACAAACGCTTTAGATATCCGCCAAATCCAAGTTTCTTCGCAATTGGCGACGTGCTATCCCATGTCTGTGTTTTGCAGGTATACTAAGTAGGCTAAGCTATCTATGAATAGTAATCCCATTAGGTATCTCATACATTTATGTAACTAAGAAATCCTGACCGACTATATATATATATATATATATATATGTTTGTACCTTATGATTTATAGTGAATCGCACTCTGCTGCTTCCTACTTTCTGTGTCAAATCACCTCAGTAAAGGGTTAAATTAAACAAGGATGAGTGCCCACAGCGTCACAGACGCAGACATTCTGTCCGATTCCTGATATAATTACATGTGTCGACAAAATCACATGAAGAACAATAGTGTTTTTATAGAGACTGGCTCCACAACACAACAGTGGTCTGGACTCGAACGACAACATCCATTAGGACCTGAAAAATTGCACACTAGAGCAATACACCAATGACAAATTAGGGAACTGCCTTTCATCAAACGTAACGAGATAAACAGAACGATCGTAATGGAATAATGCAGTTGGTGCTAATTCACCTGTTTTGCCTCATCAGGAATGATGCAGTCCACTAATCGGTTGAGAAATGTTTCCAATTCGTCACCGTCGATGAATCCGTTACCTTGAGAAGTAGAGCAGAGATGGAGGCAGGAATAAAGCAGATGCTGTAGCCAACAACAAATCATTTGTGGAAAAGGTGTAAGTAAAACACAGTTGGAAATCCTGTTGGCAGAGATGTAAAATTATGTGATGAGATGCCTATAAACCATTTCAAAAACGTTTTCGCCTTTGGCACAATGCAGACTACATGTTTCGTTGGATTCGTCGAAATTGGCCAAAAAACAGTTGCTATACCAGTTTTGAGAAGTTTAATCGTTTAAACGTTAGAAAAGATGAATCGTCACGGAACAGAGAAACACGAAGATTTATGACCCACCTGAATGACACTGAGTTCGGTCCCGTACCATAATTTCGCGAAATTTTCTAACAGCCGTAGCAATGCGCTATACCAGATTTAGCAATTTGAGCGGGCCTGACCGAAACAACTTCGTTTTTATTTTCATCGTACTATTCTTTCTTATTAATAAGCGTTCTCTAGACTTCCGTCGTCCATGTCCTGGAAATGAAAGATATCGTTGATCTCCATACTGCTTTGGATTCGGATTTGTCTCTTACGTCCTGCTAAATCAAATAGGCTGCCGAAATCCGTTTAATCTTATGTATACATATATGAACAATAACTATATCATATGTTCATAAAGGAAACTACTCACAAGACTGTTGAAACTTTTCGACAGCCCATGACCGGTTTCGTCCTTCTTGGGGCTTATCAGTTAGGTGCGGTTTCCGACAACCTTATGTTCTACTTGAACCCAAATGGAGTCATATTATTTTAAATAATTTGTCATTTTAATTTCATTAGTTTTAAACGAGTCATCAATCAACTAGGCTTCGATTCAACACAGCCCGGAGCACCGGTCGCTGGAGTCAAAGCACAACAGCGGCAGCTCGCTTTGTATTGATTGATTTAAAAGCTATCAACAAAATTCTAGTGGCACCCCAGACTCGTTTCAGTTGGAGAATTCACGCTCTCAATTGCTTTGTTCATCTATTTCTGAGCCTATGAACTCTATTTTAGCACAGAGTAATGTGAGGCATTCATTTGCTTGGTTAGACAATCCCGAACGAGGCTAGTTGTGGAGACTGTGTATTAACCGTACATAACATCACAAGAGCTGAAGGAAGCTCTGAAGCCCCACTAGAAATGGTTAGTTAGGTATTGGTGACTCACAATACGATCAGGGTCCTACGCTGATACAGCATGCTCTCGAATTTGACACAAGTGAGCCGTACTCTTGAGTTACAACCATACTAAGTGACACAAGCTCAGTAAGAACTGCAGTTCAAAATAACCGCCCCAAAGTGCGCTCGATGGAGAAGTTGTAAGATGAGACGGATTTGTAACCAACTTGCCCGGATGTGTTAAACATTCCGTCTAGAATTTTTGTGCATTCAATATCTGTTATGGTATCTGGTATTTGAAAAGTGCATGCAGGTGAAACAATCTCTCAAGTTGAGTCGACGTGGAAAAAGGAATTGATCAACTGAATGGGAAGATAAAACACACACCCATCGGTGATAGTAAGGGTTAATAGCCCAAACAGTCTGCATACTTACTACACATAAGCTGTATGTATCGCAGAAAATTTCATGAGATTTGTAATCAATGTCCTCTTGAGTGACTGATGATACAGAAAACGGCTGTATAGACTGCGTTTTAGGAACATAAAAAACACTTGCACAGAAGTGCTCTTTTGAATGATTTATGAGAGTTATCTTTCAAATCCATTCTAAGTCATGGTTTATCTTAAATTCATCAACTTATCCAGCTGGGTTTCATAAAGAAATACTGTGTGTAACCATCGTTCATATTCATCCAGTTTTGGACTCGCTCATGCATATTTGTCGTGCTTTCAATATCCCCATCCCGTCTCATGAATTATGAATGGGCAGACCAAACGAATCGGGGCATTTTTCGCTTACGGCCACTTGCAAGTGTCAACTCTGTCAGCATACTAATTAAGAGCAATTCCATGCAGATTGAGTTCAGTGTTCAGTTTTTCTGACAACATTGTGTACTATTGTCAAAGTAACTTTTTGGTCGGGCAGCTGCTGCTATTTCCATGGCAAAAAATTTGAAAACCAAGAGACAACGAAAAGTACATCAGTGTTTGTCCGGTACGTACGATGACGTAAATTCGCACTACTGAAGAGTGCAAAAACGATGGACTTAAGCAGACTGAGTATCTCTGACCAGTCACTCAATTCGTTCAGCCATAGTCCATTGTTGAACAGCCCGGAATAGAAATAGATTCGCCCTTCCACAACAAGACAGTTTTAGCAACCTTATCAGTAGCGTGTTACGTCCGGAGAAAAAAAACTAGTTTGTTGTTAAACATCAAATGCTCCAAGAGATGTTCCAATGTGCAAAACGGCAGGAAGGGACTAGTATCAAGTTGGGTGGCAAAACACGGGTTGTCCAACGGTCGGTTGCCTAAAATTTATTGAGGTGATAGTAATTAAATTATCTTGGCTTCGCGGTTTGACTGAGTGAGCGTCCCGTTGAGAGAATAGTTCAAGATACGCAGTTCGACTAGCCTCACCATTTCGTCCAGTTCATCCAAAAGTGAGATCGCACTTGCAGATATACACATACGGAAACACGCATTTGAGTCTCGGTGAGTTTTAGGTGTTCAATTAAGAAACATGAAGAACTTGCGGTATCTTTTGCTTCTAAAAACGATAAAGAAGCTGGCGGCATGTCTTCCGCGTTTCCATCCTTGCATTTAGCAGAGGAATGGGTTTGAGCTCCAGATTTTACAGTATAGATGTAATACTGATGCGCTGAGTTAATGAGAGCCCTTGTAAAGCTCTTAAATCCATAGCAGGAATCACAATCTCCGCGCATCTCCAATCTACAGTTAGGATTTGGCCACTAACTCCACAAACATGCAGGACCGATGGGCAGTGTCATTCGCTCCCAATTAGACGGTGCCCCTGTCTTGCGAACAAGCATGTCCCGTCACTAGAGTTGTTACTGACTGACTCCTTGAGTGCAAACTCCCTAGGTAAAAGATCCACGTTTCCTGCTCGTTGTGGACCTAGCTTGTCAGATCTTACGTATGTGGTGCCAGGTGAATTTGATTATTGCTCAGAAGAACCTAAATTTCATAACGTCAGTCCGAGTATCTTTATTGAATGAAGTCGTCATAGTGATATTCATTTGTTGGTAGCTTGCATTGTTGGTTGGTTCTGCTCCCCTGTTCGGGTCCACCCTCTTCAAGCTATTCAGCCTGAATGGAGACTCCGTCCTGTAAGTGAAACAAATCTATTTTAAAAAGGCAAGAAGCATCGTACAGTTATTTCACAGCTCTCCCGTTATTGGGACTCATCAGCCGTCCTTAGCTTACAAATAACCAGAAGGAGTCAAACTCACAATCTCCCTGCTGAGAGTGGTGGTTGATCAGCAGTGTGGCTGATTTGCACTTAGACTAGATATGACTCCCCTCTCCTTCAGTCATTCTTCGAGTGACGGCTTTTCAGAGGAGGAGTTCATTCGGATGAGTTTTCCTTCCGGCTGAGAAATTGACCGTTTGACCTTCTTGGGGCAGTTCATGTGTTTAAAGCGTCTAAATAAGTGAGGTCACGTGACGTAATAATCTGTCACTCACACTGTCCCAGCAACTGGGGTGGTCATTTCGGCTTTTTCGGGCATAATGTTTATCGGTACAGCCTCACATGACGGGATTTTACAACTGCTGACTTGTAGCCTCGATTCCGTCTGCTGTCATATCTATAAATGTTTTCAAGTTGGAGAGATGTCTATCAACTGGTTCTACCTGGTGGAGTTTATGGTCGGTCAGCAAGCTCCTGAACAGCTACTTCCAAGATTTTTTTGGTTGATTCGAGAAGGGACTTGCTGTTGACAGTTTGCTCTTAGGTGTGACTATTGCCATTGGATCACGCTGATGGTCCCGAAGCGAACTCAGCACAGTTCACTGCTTACTACACCGTTTTCTCACCAAATGATATTGCCACCGGAGAGAGCGAATAACAGGAGAACAGTCAGTCACTTTATCACCAACTGCCTTGTAAACAAATGCGAGTATACATGCATTTGGTCATTGTAAATCAGGCAGAATATCCAAGAAACGGACGAATGAAAAACCCTGTTTGCTTTTAGCGCACAGTTTCACTTGGTTGATAGTGAGAGTTCTAGAGTACGGTATTCATCATTTTCCACCCTTGCAAGTTAATTTGATTGCTCAGCTACGTAACTTGCCATATCGTTGGACATAAGCTTGTAAGAAGGTATTCCAAAACACTGAAACCTGTCCATAGTTCAGGATTCATCTTCTCTAAAATTACACGGAAAAACATTCCATGACATCGCCTTCCAGCCGGGTTTTCCATTCACTTTTATTATATAGATAGCCCGGCTTTTCAGAGCAGTCCCAAACATTACTAATCGGAATGGCAGCCCAAACCTTCTTGAGAGTGAATGCATCTAATACGGTTTCATGGGGTTTTTATACCAAGAAACGTGTACGCAAAGTGTATTGTTTCACTACAGCAATCTTCAGCATACGTTCGTGCACACCTGTGCGCGCACAAATGTCCTACTGAATAGGATTCCTGTCTCGTTCATGTATCATGGAAGTGTCCCGGAGTTGACTCAATGTCATTATTGTTACTATTGACGTTCAGATCAACGGTCATCGAATGGATATCTATTGCCGTAGTCACTTTAAAAAGGATCGCCTCAAACACATTTTTACTACTGTGCACCATTTTTCACAATTATTTTGGTTTAGTAGTTTCCACAGAATATTATTCTCAAACCGGACTTGTGAAAGTGGTTTTCGAGATCAAACAACCGCGAACCTATACACTCAGGAAGTTTGCAAATTTTACGCAAATCTCCGCTGGGAATCAGATGCCGCACTCGCAGACAAGATAACGGCGATGAGACCGTCACGTGATGCCTATTTTTTACTTATCAAGCCTGTCTGCATAGCCGATCAAATAACCTACCAGTAGACACACACACACACACCAATCGACGTCTGCATGTCACAGGTGATGATTTTCGGTCTGGACAAAACATACATTCGTTGCGCACTGGCTGAGTTAGCCGGAAACGCCGAAAGGAAGAATCTACGTCCCAACACAGTTGTAAAGTTTTTTAACGTCCAGGTCATTCGCTACCGCCACCTCATATAAATAGGGTGCCAAAACACGTGGGTCGTGAGATGTGCACGGTTTCACTTGCGTGCCCTACGCCACAAATGTAAAACATGCGAAAATATCGAGACCGGTGGGTTTTTCCAAGAAATAGCGAAACAAATTGTTTTATGGGAAGATGGAACTATGGTCATTCTAATTATCCAACTGCACACCTGACCTCTTTCGACAGTTACTATAACCCGACTCTCAGTGCGTGGATGGGAATTCCCTTAGCAATGAAGTTGTAAAAGCTTCATGTAATCCATGAAGACTGAGGTGACTACGGGAGAGTCGCACATGAATTCTGTCTACGCCACACGATGTGCGTGCACAGACGCAGATTAACCCACTTCCACAGGGTGATGGTGTTAGCTAATTCATTCCATTTGTTTGCAGATGAGTGTATTTCGCTAATTCCGTGCAATTTGGTTTCAAGTAGACCGTGAGGTTGACGGAAACTCGGGGACTGCGCCTACCGGATGAGCCCCAAGAAAGGCGAAACCGATCGTGGGCTGTCGAAGAATTTTCAGCAAGCTTATGAGTAGTGCATTGCGAATATACATGTATCGCAATGTCTCGAATATCGTAGCAACTGAAACATGAGGCGGCCTGGTGCAGCACGTTCAGTTGCCTGGATTCATCACAAACGAGAGATTCAGCTTGGTTCGAGGTGAGTCTCTCGAAAAACCAAATTTGTTTGCAAGTGAGTGTATTTCGCTCATTCCATTTAACTTTGTTTACGCAAGCCCGGAAGACAGTCCTCCAAGTGCAACATCACTGAGTGTAACGTCTTGATTTCCTTCCTAGAATTCTGTTGTACCCAACCCTCCGGATACTCTCAGATGTTCCCACCTTGTATGGACTGACAGATATGCCAATCCATCCCTTACCGGGACTTGATGCCGGAGGCAATAGCCTTCACAACTGAGACTGTATCAAACCCACTGGGAATCCTCTGTCTCGGAGTCTCTGTCTGACCTCGATTCGGGCTGCTGCTCCGTCGTATTGTTCTGTGCAAAGCTCTGTGACCCAACCAAACATTGATGAGACAACGCTAGCACATACCGATTTAGGAAGATCGGACGAGCGGTTTAAGACAGAATCCGCATTTGTTAGATTCCTGCAAATGGTGGATTTTAGTTTCCTCCCGTGCTGGTATATCATACGATCCAGGAAGTGCAAAAGCCAGACCCTCAAACATGGTTCAGATTCACGTAAGCTATTCCTTCCTTCAGTAAAACCTTAGCAAAGATTTTGACAAGTGGTGGCGTGCGCCTGTCAATGAAGGGAATATCTCAACAAAAGTTGTTTGTAACCAAAAAACGTGTGAAATCTCCTAACTCCTAACCATACTATCGTATGTAGTATCATACCATTACGCATCTTCTGACGGGTACCTACGAACAAATATACGTTTGACGTATAGTTCCAAGATCCAGAGTAGTTCCCTCTCCAGTTTTTCAGGTCTGACTGTCTCTGCTGCTCTGTTGTCGAGAACCGAGTGTAAACATCGGCTTCAGTATTTTGAACATTCCGTCGGAACTTAATCCCTCGATTTATGGATTTCATCATACCAACAGTAGCCGATCCGTAAGCGACCGGCCTTGTTCACATCATTGATTTTTCGAATCAGCTGCAATCGTATTGATCCAAAAACTGCTCAGCTAAACATTTTTGCTGAAGAATATGGCCCTAAACGAGGAGTATTCATTGGTTTTAAAGTCATTCTGTCCAACCAACTCTGATTGCATTTCCCAAGATAAACTAAGCCAAACTAACCTAATGTTTGTTAAAACAAGCACCTTATGCGGTGAAGCTAAAAAGTTGGGAATAGAGTACATATTCTGTTTTTTGTATTCTTATCTTCGGGTTCTATTAATTAGTGTGGATTTAAAAAAAACCTCCTCTTCCGAAGTTCTCATCCATACTCTGTTTATCCTTACTGTCCCTATCTCTTATCCTGGAGGATCCAACTTGAGTTATTAGACTTCAATATGCAATATCACGGCACGGCGGATCATTATCACCAGCCCGAAAAACTTCTGACGTCATTTTTAGGGTTCAGACTATCACAACTACCAGTGCACCTGGTGGGACGTGACTCAGTTTTCTCCTCAAACTCATACATTCATTTGTCAATTGATAAAGGAGTTACTCTATGCTGCAAAGCTCAGAACCACTGTACAGATGTTTCATCCTATTTCATCACGAATCTCCAGGGGATCTCGAACCCGTGACCTTCCGCGCTGGTGAGGTGAATCCTAACCGTTCGGTCACGAGAGGCTAATCAGTAGTGTCAATAACCCGTAATTCGACCGGATATAACGCCACTCATCCATCAGTCACTCACTCGTGTTTCACAATTGCAAAGCCTCGTTCATTCCATCGTTTATTTACCATGCAAATTCTAGCTGAAAACCCAGGTTTTCTATCGAAATGCATTCAGTTATTAATTGCCTTGGTGTTAACAGGAAACCCAACTAAATCTCTCTTTTATCATATTCTTCCTAATTTCTCGTCTGACTGACCAGTAGCTGTTCGCTGCATGTCGCGGAACACCAACAGAATTCGCCTGCTGGATTCTAATGGGCAGTTTGTGTCACGCCTTGACTGAGATTTTGAAGCGGTGGGACGAATACTATCGCCTCGGTTAAAAACGCACGAAGTATCTCTATTAAAAAATCAATAAGCTATTCGAAACTGTTGCTGATTCGAAGGATTCTGACGTTTTATCTGGGAAAAAATGGACGGTGTGCGGGAATAAAATGTGACAAAATCTATCCTCATGAATTTACGAATACTTACATTTGAACGAAGATCAATTATTCAGTGCCCTGATATACAAATATTTAATGTTTACACATTATTTGGATTGGCAGGTAGTTTTCACCATAAAGCACCAACAGAATGCACCCCCCTCAATAAATGTGAGGGGGGCGGGATGGCTCAGTGGTCAGAGCGCAAATTTACTGACCGGAAGGTCCGTGGTTCGAACCCGACCTCTGCCTCTCAACTTCCCCTGTTTAGGTTTGGGCAACCTGGCAGTATCCCAGCCCTCGTGCTTCCTTCGGGTGGCATGGTAGTTAGTCACCGAAAGGGTGCTACAGCTGAATAAATGGGAGGCTTCATTGAGTAAGTTTGGACGATTATGTCGTTTCCTTGGGAGCGCACCACTTCTATACTGTGAGCCACATATACCATCTCTGTTGAGATAGCTTGTGGCGGATAGGCGTCAGAACTAATAAATGGTATATTATGAATATATCAGAACATATTAGTATATTCTACGATCAAAGCTGATTTCATTTGAAAGTTATGGTGACTATGTTTGTTACATATAACGTAGAAGAAAAACCAAACGGCAACGCAGCTTGGACAGCTGAATTGAGATTGAATTGAGTAGGGTGTGATTTGTGCAGAGCTGTCTTGGCTTGTGCACATACGTGCACTTGTTATCCACTAGCAGAGTTCTTGTGCTCTTTAGGGCAAACTGATGGTCTGGAAGTAACCGAAACTTCGAACTGTATATTCGTGGGCTCAACAGCGAAACCATTCTCCTGTCTGATTTTGTCTATGTGATAAGGAAATGGATCACTGGAAAACTTGACGAGAATCATGTCGATGGGAACTCCTCATAAGCCACAGAAAGGGCGAAACCGCTCGAAGGCTGTCGAAGGGTTTTCAGCAATGTCGAGACGCGTCCAGATATGAAAAAGTACATGTGCAGAGAACGACGCGTCCGCAAGGTCACCATCGGTCCCACACGTTCCGGATAGCAGGTGCGTTGGCGGAGCTCACCGAACACGGCTTAGCAGCATGTGACCAGCGGAGTGGGTGTGAGTTTGTTCACGCCACGAACGTCGCCATTGGCTGTACAGAACGAACAAGTGAACGACCATATTTGGCCTTTTAGTCATCCTATATATTTACGCAGAAGCTCTGTATGTTTGTCCTGACAATATAGCCGTGTCCCGGGTTCTCTGTCTCCTCCTTATCGCGTAGTCTGGCGGGCTCAGTTCAGGCGTAACCAATAGACGGCCACCCACGACACAACAAGCAACCTTATGAGTGTTGTACTACGTCTATGTCTTCATTACTGTTTGTAGAAATCGCTCAAAATTCTGGTACATATAATGCACTACGGCCATGGGTTATTTTATACGTCTGTGGCTACTCCCTACTCCAAACCTTTAGATCTGGAATGCCTCCAATCGGTCCCAGATAATCATAAACTATATAGCATCCGCTTAGAATAAATGTGAAATCCTGGATAAGACAGTATGTGAAAATTTATTACGACAAGAAAAAAACAGATTATTTCCACCTCGTGGACGCAATTCCTTCTTATGACTGCTACACACAGAGACCGATCTGTCGTAAAAAGTGTTTGAGATTTCCAGGTCCCACCTGTCTTGTCATCGACAATGGGTGATGTTCATTAGCCAGACATGCTGCTGTCTGGATTCGTCGACCAATTGTGTGCTTAAATCAGTAAAAAAGGCAAGTGATTTATCTCTATCGCAGCTTAGACAAGACAATTTGTTGGACTACGACATTGAAACTGATAACAGACAGATTACATCCGAATCGAATCGACCAATAAACGTATTAGCTAATGTTTATACCATTCAAAAGGTACAATAAACAACCAATTGGGAAAGTTCGGGGAAATGAATTGATGACTCCTGTCGACAGCTTCTAGTCGGACAACGATTGCGTCGAAATTCAAAAGCGCTGTAAACCATAAATAATTATTACATTATTTTTCACCATAACAACACCCCCAGCCTACCTGTAAAAAATCGTGATTACTTCACAATACGTATCTACTGGCTACTGGCCAACCTATGGTCGGTAATTGAAGCCTGTCACGAACATGTGGGCAATCATGGCATAGCAAATGTACGGACGACATCCCACCTTCCACTGGTTGAGGCGAAAAGCTCACTGATATTGATGGTAAGGTGAGGGCATTTTGGGATTTTAATGCATAGTCCGTCCGGTAAGTAGAAATAATCTATGCTGAAAAGCCGAGAAGCACTGTACAGCTGTTTTATCCTTATTGGGAATCATCAGCGGTGTACACCTCATGATGTTGTTGTTGCTGATGACGATGATGATGATCTCATGACAGTCTTGAACCCGCGACATTTCGGCTCCTAGTCTGAACACCCAGCCGTTCGGCTACGAGAGGATGACCGGTAGGGTGATTAGCTCTCACTTAGACAAGATAGAGCGTCATTCACCAACCGCAGGGTTCACTCATATGGTCACGAGTTGATTGACTGGTTCCTCACGGGAAGACATCTCACATGGAAGTTCCACTCATCGGGTGAATCTTACTCTTCATTTGAGCTACTACTCAGGGACTCCGCCAACCTGATGAATTACAAGAAGGACGAGACCGGTCATGGGCCGTCGAAGGGTTTTCAGCAACCTTATGAGTAGTGTATCACCTATGTGCGTTTATCCTTGTTGTGGGTAATGAAATACCACTGAATGAGGAGGGAAACTCATGAAGTCGTATTGAAAACCAGGTGTCTCTGCAACTGGTTACACCAATCATTATTTTCAACCCATGCGATTCTTTCCAATAATGTGGACATCATCAAAAAGTGCGCCGGAATATCTCAACGTGGCGGTCTTATCAATAGTATGTCGTTGAAATGTGTGGTACTCCAGTTTGCGAAAGTCTGAATTTGGAAGCAGCTTGCTTGGAACTACAACATAATGCAGTATAATCTGCGAGCTATTCACAGAGAAGCAGGTGTTTTTCCGTGAGGGGTAATGGGTTCGAATTATATCAGCATGCAGCTTTCACTAATGACCCCTCGGTAATAACCCAGTGTTCGGCGCAAGTGGCAGTTCTGTCACCAAATTATTTCCGTATGCCATCAGGCCAAACTCGGCTCTGACCCATCTCTAATTCAACGATTAGTCATTTATGTTCTGCAGTGGAAATTAACCAGTATTTTTAGCGCAGCGACCTCATCAGTGTGACCGATGAAATTTTTTTCATTTACCTTTAAAAAACAGCTGACGACGACGACGATGCGAATTGGCTCTCGACACATTAGTCCTTGTGTAATGCAGTTCAGTGAACTGCAACATGATTCGGTCAGATGAGGGTTTGTGACGCTGTCAACAAGAAACACATCGATTCTAATTAACTTGTCCTGAGATCGCATCACAGGCAGACAAAACAGTGGAAAAGAAACCGAGACAAGGGAAGTATGCCATCGGAACAAGTTGTCAGATCTAACTACCAAATTGTACACTCTAAATCGAAAGGAGAATTAGGAAACTATACAAAACTTGGGTAGGTAAGGTAGACCGTGAATTAGGGTTTACCCTTTGAACCTGAATGTGCTTCCACCAGAAGGTTCTGTCAAGCATCCACCAAGTTTCGAAGGTGGTCAAATCCTTCCCTGAACGTGACAATTTGGTTGCAAACGTTTCATCACCAACTGGACTGATACCATCACGTGTCTTGCTGTGAACAAGTGGGGAACATCGCGCCTGTGCTTTTGCACCCAAAACTGTTGAAAGTGTGCTAGGTTGAAAACGCGACTGTCTTAAACCCTATCCTCAAGACTGACTGCTGAAGCAGCACGCATGAGAGATAACGTATGCCAAATTAAGTCGAGTAGAATCATTTGAAGCGAGTGGTTCGCCACAATGAATAGGAAAGAAAAGTGGAGGGGAAAACATTCTCACGAGCGTCAGGTATTCGGTTAAGACGGGATTATCATCAGGTGTTGAAGTGAGGCTAACTGCGGTGGACACAGTGGATCCAGACACGTCAAACAGCGTGCACCGAATTATAACTAGACAAGTTTTCTTGAAATCCATATGCCATATTCACACACTTTGGAGGAGTTTCAATCAATGTCAGTGGCTCTCAAGGAGTGGTCGTCTCGGAAAAATGTAAGTGCCTTTTTCCCTCCTATCTTGGTACCAAGAAACTCGTGTACTGTTCAATCAGTTGAATGACTTGGATCAGCCTCGAATAAAGCATGTTTATCAGGATGATGAGAAAGTAGGCAGTTCTGAAATCTCGCGAGTTAGTTCATCAGAATTTCATCGCCACATGTCATTTTCTTGCTGGCACAACACTAGTACCTGGATTTTGAAAGAAAAAAATAGAAGTTGGGGTGATTTTCAGAAGCTTTTCTAGAAATGAACCATCGGGTGCGCGAATCAGCCGGTCAGAGGTAACGGCTCTCTGGTGGTTTGCCACCGAATCCAGAAAAGTTGGCTCGATGATGCCAAGTCTGTGATAAAGGTTTTTCAAAAAAACATTTGACCGGCACAAAATAGACAAACCACATACATTAACGCACAAATAAACGCACAACGTTTGGAACAGTGTCGCGGAAAGAAACGACAATTTTTCGCACACTTCCATGTGTTTGCGAGCCGACACAAACTTAGAACGATAAGTCCTCTGGGTTACGCTCAACTTTGTCCTCCATTTGTGCATCACAGTGTTGGCTTTCCAGAAGTCAACTTGCGCTGGTCCCTGCTTGCTTTGCTATTCAAAGAACATCCACAGTGCCCGAAAAATCAGCACACGCAAAATACATCTATTTGCGCCTGATGAACTGAATTTCCCTGAGTTTCACAAACTGTCAGCATGACAGCATTAGATCATAATTCGGTCTTATTTGAAACCGTCGCAGTCAACCAGTTGTTCATCGGAGACAAAAGTATTTCATTCTTGGTTGTCTAGACATAGCGCACTACTCATCAGGTTGCTGAAAACTCTTCGACAGTCACACCGACCGGTTTCACCCTTCTTGGGGTTCATCAGCTAGGCACAGTCTGTGAGTTTCCGTCAACCTTAGGTTCTACTTGAACCCAGATTGGACAGATTTCTAAAAATACTCTCAGCTGCATACAAATTTGGTTTTGACAAGAGACCCAACCGAACCCAGCCGAATCTCTCAGTCATGATGGTCCGCTTCAACTGACTGTGCCGCACCGGGCACCCTCATGTTTCAGTTGGTACAATGTTCAAGATGCCCCAAAACGTCGTTCTCTAGCCGTAGCACACTACTCATAAGCTTGATGAGCCCCAAGAATGGCAGAATCGGTTGTTGGCTGTAGAGGGTTTTTCAGAAAGCTGATGAGTAGTGTGGTACGTCTAGACGATAACGTATTGCGATATCTCGAAAATCACACCAACTGTTTCATTCTTCATTTGTCCGGTTGGAAAATGGACTCATTTTTGCGACTTTGCCTATGATCATGTAGCTGCAAATCCAGGGATCAGAAATTCCACCCGTGAAATCTCAAAACTTGTTCACTGAAAACTTAGAGACATAAGGTCTCCGACGAGAAAAGAGCTAATATCATTGAATGCAACAGAAATTCACATCGAAAGTGAATTAAACCCGAAGTAGGAATCCAAAAGTTGGTAAACGGCGGGCTCGAATCAAGAGGTAATCTTTGCCGACTTCAGGATAGGGTAGGACACACCTGTCATTTACGTGTATTGAAACCTCAGGTATTCGCTGACCACTTTGAAGGCGTCTGAGGAGATCACAATCAATGGAATAGATGGAACAATCACGATTGTGCCCCGTCAGAACGTTATTGCTCAAGTTTTCTTCAACACTTCTCAAATGGGAAAGTCAACTCATTATTGTACGTGTAAAAAAATGTGCCAGTTCCTTCGAAGACCTATGTCACAAAAGCCCAGAGTAAAAGAACAGGTCTTTTTTACAATAACTGACAAAAATTCTTTCCAAGACCGTACCATCATGGCTACTTTGAGTAATATTTACATTTTCATTTGTATGAATCATACTTTTTTCTGACCATTGTAGGTCTTTTGTACTGTATTTCAAAAATTAGTACTTACGTAACCCATTCGCATCGGTGTAGATCTGAAGTCCAGTTTACGTTAGAAGTTATATGTGCCTTTAACTCGTCCAAATATCTCACGCGCAATGTTGTTCAAAATTCCTTTTCCGCACATTTCTAAACGTGAGTACGATGCAGACAGATATTTGTGAAATGACCTTAAATAATAAAGCATGTTTTAGGTTTTTTCTTGCGAAAAAACAAGTGGATGGCATTTGAGGACAAGGTTTAGTAGCCTAAATGAAGTTGCTCATGCGCGGATTCTAACCGGGGTCGTCGGTGTCAATCAATGGGCTATCTAGACCTAAAGTTTGTCTCACACGTACCAGCACTCCGCAAATCAGCTTACCTATTTTCTCCGAAAGCAGATGGTAGTTAAATTATCCCTTAAAATCAATACCATCGGAAAAGTAGCCTTCATACCTTGGGAATTACGTAGCATTCCGTCATATCATTAGATTATTCCGTGCCGTTGCCACCCACACCTACTAAACTCCGTCCAGTATGGGTTGGGAAACAGCTTGCCGAGTAAGTAGACATTGATCAAGTTTTGCTCTCCATCTGGTTAGATTGTATTAAACAGGCGTCAATCGGCTGGTATTCGCGAAATTGGTTGAAATGAGTTGATTTAACGCAAATATTTCGTCTGTGTACGCAAGAAGCACGTGACGTGTGCTTAGAATTGCGTAACCTAACAACAACCGAATGTCATTCAACCGTTTAGCAGTAAAACCAAGAATAAATCAGTCAAACGTCGCTCGACGCGTAATGCTTTTAGAAACTTTAATTCTTCGATGACTGGCAAGTTGTCCAATTGATTTCTGAGCGAATCACTTTGGGGAAATGTCCACAGAACCAGAACAAGATGTCATCTGTTTTCACTCCAACTGATATCAACGATAACTCAAACAAGAAATATGCAGTAAAATGATGTCCAAGAAAAGAGAATAATGGGATGACACATGCAATATCCCTTTGAAACCCGGACTGAGATATTCATGTAATTTGTTGCCTAGGCTACAATCAGACGTCTACATGCATTTTCCCTGGTCCAATCCTGACAAAACGCAAAAAGCAAACACAAAATTTGTTCAGTTACTTGTCCAAAAGAGGTTAATCAATCATTTTGCCATGATGCTTTATCTCGTGAGTGATTCGGAGAATTGTTCGCCTGTCGCTCTGATGTCACACTGTGTTTGTTAGCCAACAGCGCATTGTGAGAAAGCAGTGAGCTTGGGACTCGCTGTTAATTCGCGATGCACAGCACGTCAAATGTCCGGACGGCAAACGGTATGAGAAAAGTAATTATTATAAAAAGCAATAAATTTCTGTCGATTTTTGGTCTATCCTCATCAGAACAGTCACATATCGAGATTAGGGAATTGCGCAAATCACGAAGAATGGGAATAAACCTTCGGCAGAGTAAATTCATCATGACAGAAGCGCAATGGTTTATTCAAAAATTACCTCTAAGAAATGTAACCCCCCCCCCTCCAACAAATAGCATTTTGTCCCAAACATGGAACTCTATTTCGTTATCTGTTGAATAAAATTGTGTTTGTTATCCTCCGTCGTTCTGATACGACCGCGTTGCAAGCAACAATGGAAACGAAGTAAAATTTACCGTAAATCAGTGACCTAGTTACGAACTGCCTCTCCAGTCACGCGAATGATATTTCTGACCACTTCCATGACCAAGCTTGATTTATCCACCACATATTTATAGTGCAAAACTTATTGGTGATGCGGATTACTGTCTTGCTCAACGAATCGGGAATCATCAGCATCTTACAAATTTTCAGAGAGGCTCGAACTCCCAAGTTCCCGCCCAGTAGTTGAAGACTAAACCGTTCGGCCAAGAACAACTGACCAGCAGTGTGATTAACGCGCTCCTAGACAGGACCTAGCACCACTCATCCTTCAGTCACGGAATCCACATCCTGCGGCGGGCTCCTTAATTGATGACTTATCAAACGGAAGGCTCATTCGTCGCGTTGATCATTCTTCCGTCTGACTTAGTCGTTCCCAGTTTTGGGGTGGGTTTGAAGTTTCAACGGAAAGCGAGCCTTCTTCCGAGAAGTTGCCACTCAAGGAAGTAATGAACACATGACCGCGTGATGTGTGATTTCCGTCACCGAAAGATGCGTGCAACATCCCGTGTGATTACCATGTTGGTCAGCCGCAAATATCCGAACGCGTAAATGTTCAAAGTACTGGTGGAAAGATTAATCAAATCGCCCTAGGAGATTAGTGGAATATGCACTGATAAGGATTCTCAGTGGAAACGAATCATCTGCATAGTGCTTTTCGACTTTTCGACGTTTACTGGCTTCAAATCTCGTAATCCGTGTCTAAATGGTCAGTGCCAAATGTGCTTAGAAGTTGAATTCTGCTGTCCAGGTAGACCGTTAGAGTAGGAAGTAAACTTGCTTTAAACTAAATAGCTCAGGACATTTCATACCTGTTATATCTCGTTATCCGCACTTTATACTGTGAACACACACTCATTAGTGAAGAAAAAGGACATCTTGGAAGTGCTGGATTCTGGATGGCCCGGTAGCCAGTGTAGAAACCACGACGGATAAGGGAAGCACACAAAATCTTCCCATCGAAGAACGTAGCAAGACCTACTGTTTTGAGCCAAACCTGTTGAATGCGTCTCATGCACAGAAGGAATCAATAGGACGGAACGAATGGTGTGGACTGGTGAGTTTGTCTAGCACTTTGAGTTCTCCCCAGGGGCTGTCAGCATCCTGTTACCAGGCCACGGTCACCAAGTAGGTTGTCATAAGATGCCTTCAGTACGAGTATGACCTATAGAAACAAACCAAATTTTACCTTAATCTCTCAAGTGGCAGAGGTTCTATGCTCCAATTGGTTTGGTGAATTTTTGACAAACACATGGTTATCGGTTTAGGCCTATCCCAGTAATAGAGTTTAGTCTTTCGGCTATCAATGTGGAACATACGCGTAAAGTGACAGCTTTGCATGTAGCTACTAGCTACAAAGACACCTGGTGAGTGTCGTTTATAACTATATCGAAGAAACACTACGCAGGATTAGGAAAGCACTCCTTACGGAGAGGGATAGGCCATGTCCTGGATTGCTTACAGAGGGACAACCATACTTCGGACTGTGTAACAGAATCATCAAAAGAAACCTTAAAGTATGCTAGGATATGGTGCAGTCACTTCAAATACGATTTTGCGGAACCGATGCTTTCCGATACGGCCACAAGCGAGATAGGTTTTCTTACACCGAAAAAAAGCCCGATAAGGTAACATCACACAGTTTTCTTCCCCATGTCTTATAGGCAGAAACCACGGGGGTACACGCGAGTGGAGCTAGCCTTTTGTTTAATTACTGGTCACCCTTGAGTGAAAATTATGTGTTCCCTACATACTCATTAGAGCGTTAACACCATATTCCACAACGAAATATCGTTGCATCGGATTTGACACGATTCTCCCATTCTAATGAGTACAGGTGTACTAAAATGTGTCCTCAATGGTCAGTTCTCTGTTGATTCCACAGCGTCAGACTTTATTGGTAGTTACATCGATGAAGATTATCAGTGATCGCGTTAACGGTGTTTCATCTGGTATATCATCTGTACTAACACAACTTGTACGTGGAGTTGGAAGATGATTTATTTTATGACTGGAGTCCGATACATTAAGCGATCACTATAGGTTGGACAGCTTTCAGCGAGATTATCCATGTGACGCACATACAGTGGACCCGTAAAGAGATGAGAATTCGAACACCGAAAAAAATGAAAGCTTACTTTCACGTTCTATTCTGCCCGTCTGGTTTAGCTTTATTCGAAAACAGAAACAGTTCAGATTGCAGTCACTACCAACAAGGTGCTCAGCGGGGTCAAAATCAAGCTAGGTTAGATGAGTTCTCTCCAGAAAAAGAACAAGTCGGGACTGTTTGTTTAACGGGACATTGTGTCTTCCTATCCTGTTTAAATGTACACCACAAACCTAACCATTAATCGACCAGGTGTAAAAACGAATGACCTAATTTTCACTTACCAACCGAAAGACTTCCGATTCAAATCACCTTGGAAACAAGTGAACTATGCTGTGATACTGATTCCCAGACAAGCGTAGATGGGTTCTTGAATATACAGCATAAACTGACTTTTCACGATGATGTATTTGCCATCCCACATGGTATGGACCTGTCACACAATACTGATAAACTACTCACAAAGAACCAAGTGTGTGTTATTAGCTCAATAGTTGTGGATAGTCCATCGTTAGATTTCCTAATGCATTATATTCCAGTTTGAGATTCTCACAGTGTTCCTGCCAGAGCAACAAAGCGTTTAGGTATTGAGATCACCTGACCTCATATCCCTTTGATCAAACCGAACGTTCCTCAACCAGCGTTGCGGAAAGTGGGAAAAACTGACACCACTCTTTTCCTCGGCTTGCATATCAGCAAGCTTAACGGTTGAGAAGATTGAAGCGGTGAGCTCTGTGATTCGCGCTGCCTATCCGCACCACACGAACTGAGGTTTTCCGCAAGTAGCAACCTGCTGCGAGACAAATGGATACCAGCACCTCACGTTAAAGGTGTCCCGATTGCTACAGATAAATTTTGTAAGCTATAGCTTGGTAAAATTCAGTCAGTTTTGATTCGGTTTTCGGAAGTAATCTACTTAAATCAATGATAACGTCTATTTTAGAGAGTGTTTGAAGTTGGAACGAGTTAAAATGCATTGTTCTGCATTTCGTAACGCCTTTTAATTTTTACACTTTAGGCTGTTCGCTTTCCTGACACCAGTACACATTCAGTATACTATCTCGCATCATTTTCCTCGCATTTTTTCTTGGGTGGTGTGGACGATAGCAGCGAGGTTTTAGCATCTTCGTGTGAAACGAACAGCCCTTCTTTTACAGCTACAGTTACCTATTTGAGTGGGCCCCTCTCAAAGATAAACTCCCCCTCTGTGGGGTCAACAACTGCTTTTCGAGTCAGCTGTTATTAAGCGTGTGTTGACCTTAAACAGAAGAGAACTTTACAGGCATTGTCTGTGTTCTTCATAAGCTGACTACTTCATTCGATGGTGCCGATTGTCTGTCGTCTATGGGTGTTTTCGGTTTAGCTTTTTTCTGTCTACCAAGTTGGGCAGTTGAGTGAAAGTGTCTCGTACTAGGTCATTATCGGATCGTAGTTTAGCTATGCGTCAGTGTCTAGGCCGCGGAATCTAACCGGACATCATGATAAGTCTCTCATTTATTTGCTCACTCCGCCCATGTACTTCTAAATCCCCACTTTTTTGCTTCTCCGTACCCGCCATTCACCTTCCCACATTCCGACACTAGTATACCAGCATGTGTTTGTGTCGCTGACCCTTTCGCTTTTGTGCCTTGTCTGCTGGGCCTGCCCTGAGCTGCTGTGTCGTGATTTCCGCGTGATCGCACCACCAATCAGAATCGCGAGACTGGCCTCGGAATGGACGGCCCACGGGTAACCCACGGTACCGACTCAATATTCAGCTTGCCGTTGTCTAGTATGCGGGCTCTGACACTGCACTGTGCCGGTTAGTGACACAGTTGCGCACTTGTTGACGCCACGAACGTGGACAATTGAGGCCTTTGTTATGTAATTTTGCTTGCCTTTGTGTAAACATTACCGTAGACTTTCGAACCCAGTTCTTCTTTTTGACACTCGCGATAGTCAAACCTGTACGTGGCTCAAAGCTCCGAATGGGGAACCTCAACGGCTTGCACCCATAAAAGTTTTGTTGATGGGTATGACATTGTTTGTAATGAGTTGTTTGGACGTTTGGTTCACTGGTTCGTTTGTCTATTGCTTCGTCGTTGTCCAACTGATCATCTCTCTGGATCTCTTCGACTCGAAGTTGATTAATTTTGTCGTGATCCTGCCATCGGATCCGCCTAAATTGTCCAATCATACCCTCGTCAAGGTGATGCGTATTTTGAGCCACGCCGGTTAATTAAGGCTTCCTTCAGATGGGAATTTTAGTCACATATACCCTGCAGGAGAACTTGAACCACTTATGTGCTACTGTACCATCACAGTTATACACCTCAGTAAGTTTGCAGCAAATTGCGGTGCTTCAGGGAAGTCCTTGTCCTATCACATATTTCCACGTACGAAGATCTTCACCGAATTTTGGTTTCAGTGGCTTTCACTTCAGGATCCCAAGGATAGTCGATCGTGTCTTCCAACGTCCTTTAATCCACACGGACAATTTACGTCACTCCGTCCACTACAGCACTTAAGGCAAAGGTCCAGTCTGTTCCGCACACTTGACATTCTCTTTGGCCTTTGATTCTCAAGTCGGTTTCCGCAATGTGACATTGGGTTTGTGGGCCATTAGGAATTCATTCGCTTGTAAACTTCCCTCTATGAGTTCATGCAAGAAAGGTGCAAGATGATGGATACCCAGAAAATTTCACTAGAAACTTCAAGTAAAGGATGTCCTGACGTTAACCTAATCGACTGATGAACCAGCCTGTCGGAAAGCATAATGCGGCTATCGGAGGATACGATCCGCTCCAACCGTTTTTCACAATTAAGGATCCAGAAACAGGTGCAAAAAAAATTCAGTTCAGAAAAGACGATGAACGTTCATCTCATTCTTTTAGCTGATTGGTTGACTATGACTCTCATCGCCAACCTCAGCAAAACATTTTCGGATGTTTCTAGATGTCCAAAACATGTCTCGATGAATCTCTCGTTTCGGTCTGAAGTTCATGTCCTACAGAAACATAAACAGGAGTTGCTGGACAAGAGCAGGACTCTTGACATCTCTAGTCTTCGCTACGATTTTCACTAACCGGCTACACAATGAGAACTCAAAGGTTAGTCGATTGAGTTATTGACCAGAATGAATGATAAATTGTAACCCATATCAACAAGAACCGTTAAACTCTCAATAATGTCATAAAACTACCATAAAATCTCTACCCTACAATAACGTCTCCACATCATATCGAATAGAACAGTTTTCGTGGACAACAGACAATCACCAGAATGCATGGCCTTGAATTACTACCAACCGGTACTCAGCTGAATGAGACACGTTTGAATGTAACGATTCTCTCAGACTTTGAACAGCATGGTTACGGGAAGATTCTCGCCTTAATTCCAATTGCTGGAACCTCAATAAAACGATAGCAACTAAAAGTAAACACTGCTTTTTTACTGTTTTAGTAAGAAATCAGACAGGTGTTAGCAACCGAATTCCCCCCGCTTTGGGAACAACATTTAAAGGAAGACAGATGGCGCTGAAAATCGGACAGTCGAACCGTCAGGTAGAATGCAAATTTGTACCTTAGGAAAGGAAGTATATCAATTCTTTGTAAACGTTTGTTTCCCTGACCTGCATGCACGTCTGAAGGCAGAGACCTGCTGAGGTCTCAGTAGCCTGTAAGGAGTAACACTAATGAATTTGGGTTGAGTAAGCAGTCAAGACTTGAAGATTTTTTATTCACTTGTTAGGCTGAGAGCGAAAGCAGTCTTAAACATGACCACAGTGACGTACTTCAACAAAATGGTCAAAGTAAAGACTCTCGTTTGTTTGTTTTTTGCGAGCTCGTTAGTTCGATAATATTTATGCATTAAGCAAACCATTCCTCTTCAAGATAAGACTCTGAGGATGGAATACCTTCATCAAAATGACTACTACGGTGGCATCAGATTTTGCCTGGTACAACCAAGTCAAAGAGCCAGCTCCTCGAAACAAAAGTAAGGTGCTTTCTAACTATTTAAATGACCCATTTGCTCTCATTACAACGGAAATTACCCATATCCTTCATCCACCTTACCAAGCCTACAAAAACGCTGCATATTCGATGACATTAGCACTGTTGAGGTAATACACGAATTACTTGTATGAACACCCGATTTAGCTAACATTTCTCGAAAATCTTGATACTTTGTCCAAGGAAATTTCGTATATGGAGGACTAATTCCATTACTGTACAGAACGTTGGCTCAGGCAATTTGATTTATCGATTGAGAAATGCAAAACACTTGTAAATAAAAACCAACATCATCGTGTGGTCATAAAGTTAAGCAAACTTGATCAGCTGTGACCGGAGCCCTACTTTCCGGTAGGATATGAATCGAATTCTCCACGATTTAACCTTAAAATTTCGGTCCTTCCAGAAGGATCATAAGACTTACATAATGCAGCGAATGGACGCACGACAATACGCATAAACTCGCGTTTCTGATAGACCCCGGATTAGAATTACATTCGAACTGTAAGCGGTCCGAACCATGGTGTAACTCTTAAGGGAATACAGTATCGTCGTGGTACGGTATCTCTGTCTCGGCATGCTAAAATAGCATCAGCTCATTCGGCTCCCTGCAAACAACGGAATCAGAGAGTCACTCTGCGTCCTGCTGCGTGAATAAGCTTTCTGATCCCCGTTCAGAATCGCTTAATTGGTTTTCACACATGTAAAAATCACATCGCGACTAAAATATGACTTACTTCATGCATCATACCAGAGTACATTAGTCCGTCAGGGCCATTCATTCCTACCTTTTTGTTACTGGGTATCACAATATTCCGTCGGAAATTTCAAGACAAGTAATCGCTGACTCCGTTTATTCTTTCTTGAATTGGTACTTTTCGCATTAAAAATAAACCTTGCAAACTATTTAACGATCATTTCTCAAAGTGCATCTGATTGGAAGTGATAAATAACCTTTTCAGTTCTTCCCATTTCCTCAGAAATCCTGTGGATACTGTGTCTTGTATCCTTCGCTGTCAGTGTCCATATTTCGCCCTATATGACCTCGTTAAATGTTGACCAGTTTGCAGCAGTTCGGGAAGTTGATGTTGAAAGTTCAGGAGGCGTTGTACAAACAATGCACTGATGATGTCACCTCGATTGGTGATGAAACATGTGCAATCCAATTGCTCAGCAAACAAATCATCAGCGTCATTAGAAGGGCGTGCTCAAGAACTGGCCAGCGGAATCGGACTTGAAATGGTTGGCTAAACGGCTTGCACAAACGAATAATATTCATAAGGTTGCCACTCGTGACGGACGACTGTGTCAACGAAACCTTCGTTCTTTACAGATTGACCCATCTGAAAACTCTGACACTGGGGAAATAGCGATACGCCCGGCAGTGGAGTTTTGTTGAAGTGCAACAAGAAACCATGACATCACAGTCAGTGGTCCGATAGGGAGTCAGGCTTTGATGCTTCATACAGAAGACTTATTGAGAAGCAAACAGCAGGCTGTAAATCATCACTGGAGTGCTCGCAACCTGGTTGGACGGACAGAACAATTCTCTGACACAAGAGAATAAAAAACTATCGTTTTTCACCCTAAAGGTTCTACCTCGAAAACGAGATACACTGCAGGAAACTCTAGGCTGCACACTGCTCAATGTTGTATGTGAGCAAACTATCGACTACAGCACCAAGCAGGTCCTCTAGTAAGTTACACTGGCCAATAGCCTCCCTAGTCAGCGACGATTGGGTAGCCCTAACAAAGTGACTCAGAGTGATATGACGTTTCGTTTGCCTCCACTACCCATTGCACTATACTAGTGAAAGGAGGAAAGCCCTTCGCCGCGTTTTTTGTCAGAAAACACCAACTAAACCGTTACAAACTAGTTGACAGCAAATTAAACCTCTCATATGCACCTTGTTTTAAAAAACTGAATATCCGTCTTCTTCTTCTTGAAAGCGTCTTCTTGAACTTTCCTGGATATTCATTGACTATCACGCAATCGTAAACGAATGCTGCAAAGCAGTTCCACAAAGTCCGTAATAAATCCCAACTTCCATTAGACGCGAAGCGGAGTTACGAGAAAACCACTTGCTACTTGCATGCCTCATCAGTAGTATTCGCCGCTCCACTAGCAGGTGTCCGCACGGAGTCTCCCGTACCAGGTTGGTCAGTCGTTAGAGGTTTGACCAATACGTTTTATCCGTCTTCCAGGTTATGCATTAGAGCATGTGTGGCTGCTTGTTCTTTAAAAATGGGGATTCACTGACATTTTTCCCGCCAAAGACCACTGCCTTTTGGTCAGGCTTCTAAATCAAAGGCTTTGATCAAGGAACCTAATCGTCCTCGTGTCTAGGTCTGGGTGCTCTGAAAGTATCCCAGCCCACGTACAACCAAGATATCTAAAACCAACAATACTGTCTCACCACATCAGTATGGCAGCAGAACATCAGTGTAATGCTGCCGATACTGATGAGGATTCGGGATGCGACTCCGAAGAGAGGCAACTCCCAGAGCGGAATTTATGAGGCCTTTTTCCGGTTGTGGTCTTTCGTGGTCGGAATCTGTGCAGTCAGCCTTATTATTTTTGCTTTCGTTTGATAAGTGACTGAACGTATTGAAAAAAATACGAACTACAATATGCCTTATGCCACACAACACAAATTCGATGTAGTAAGAGTACACTAACCACTTTCGGAGTTAATTAGATTAAAGTAGGATTATAGCTGGGTAAAGGGACAGAAAATAGGGACTGCTCAACATTTCGAGTGTATGTTAATCGGTAAATCTCAACTCTGCCTCAGATCTGACTTCATTCAATACTGCCTACACTCTCTCGTAACTCACCCACCATTCTGATAAACCACAGGCAGGCAATGGTACATCAACAACAAAGTTCTGCTCACCGTCTATGTCAAAGTGGTTCCATACGTCAGTGAACTGCGAGGCAGAAAAATTGCGAAATCTCCGCTCGACGGGATCAAAGAATCGCAACAGATAATTTTCCGTGCATAAGGCCTCTGACCGTCGACCTTCAGGGCCTTCGGTAAGAAGTGCTTCTCCCGGCACCATACTTAGCCTGCGAGTTGTCATGATGCGTCGGCCGGGCAAACGTGATGATCAGGTCGGAGTATGTAGTTGCTGTGGCATACATGTGGCAACATAGCCACTTGCTTTTCACAAGTTGTGAGCATAGAGAACTGACCAACCAGTGATACGAAATTTGCTAGGTTCTGATTGGACGAATTCATGGTGATCGAACTGAACAAGACTCAATGTACCCATGATTCTGGATTGAGTTTGACAAAAGAGCAGTGACTGAAGTTTGGTGGGCAGGATTCAACTTAGGGGCTTGGAAACAAATGTAGTCGTCCGGTAACGGACCACTGAATTTCACTGACCTTGCAGTGGTGAGCCTCCATTGGTGAACTCGTCCATAGAGCAAGCGGTTTCTCAACACCAGTTATTCTGATTGAAATTTAACGGAAACTCTAGCAGCAACTCCTTTCTGTGAAATACACGCCGAGATTCTTGTCCTTGTCAAGAACTCGGGGCAAGTGCTAATGAATACCAACAATCCCACTGACCTATGGGGACTACCGAGGTCGGTACTATGCAGTAAACCAGTTTTCACGTTGCGTGAGCCAAATCTCTTCAGATTAGTGTGAAAAACCACCGGTAGATGTATTGCTTGGCGATATATTGCTTTTGACACAACAAAGCCTCGTCAGACCTCAGGGCAACCTACATGGATTTGGGCTGGGTCTAGAACACGGTTCATCCGGTTCACTTAATGTGAAAACTATTCTTGAATGTCGCTTACAATTTATCTTGATCTGTGTAGGTGGACTGGTGCCACGACAGTTAGGAAAGGGGAAGGGAATAAACGAACCGGGGTTGGTTTGGGCTTCCTACCACCTGAGTATCAAATGCAAACTGCTACGTGATAACTTGGCTGATCTAACATCTCTTGCCGATAATGCCGGTCATCTTTGTGTCATCTTGAGTGTTACTTCATCATCTTCTAGCCGGGTTTGATTAACTTGTGTGAAAGCTATCTGTGATGACCAGCAGTTGTGGTTAGAAGCTGGAACAAAAATAGATGATTCCAGGTTTTGCTAAATGTTAGACGAAGAGGTCCAAGATAGTTGTTCTCTACAGCAAAAGTCGATGCAGACTGGATCAAATAACCGAAGGTTTCCAAGGTCACTCTACAGTTGTAAAGTCCACTTTCTGAGGGAGACAACCAATGTTTATAGTAGCCCAGCCACAGAAATCTGCATATGGATACAGTAAAATGATAGTATTCTTCGTTCGTCAACATGATTTTGTTCCATAAATGCAAATTCCCTCCAGATTTTTACTTTACCCTAACCCAGCATAGATTCTGATGTGAATGTGGAGACCAGGTGTTTTTTGTTCCGACGACACCGACAGATTTGCATGCCTTTACTGTAGAATCAATCTGTTCACAGCTATATGTTTACACCTTTGAAATTTACATTACTGCAGTTTGCACATCAGAATTCGACTGCTGTGTCCAAAAGACTAGCCACAAGCATTCCTCAGACTGGACATGCAGTGTCTTCAGTTCCAATAGACCATTCGTCACGCCATTGAGCGCCAACGGAAAACAATCGACTAAAATCCAGACACCTCACCACTCATATGGCTTCCATCGCTTATCCGTTTTCGTTATTCTTTTCATAGGTGAGCAAAACCGTTCAACTGGAACTCGTTTGTTTTGATTTCCCAGAACGTGAGCCTCTTTAGATTGTATTATTGTCCGTTCGGAAGTTTACTTTGTGTTCTATTTCCCCTACCAGTGGATATCATGTGGAAAGGAACACATGTTTGTCTCTGTCCGGAAAAATCATCTATGCCATAATAATTGTCCTCTGTAGAGTTAAGTTTCACTGTTACCCGGGCAACCACAGTACAAAGGAGAAAGATGATGCAACTCTCATGGTCTATCTACAAGAGATTCGGCATTGAAATCGTGGTTTGGGGGGAAAAGAAACGAGGTACAATGTTGTCGACGTCGACAGCAATCGATTCGATGCGGATAAGTTCAGTTTTTTTTTGCTACTTTCATAGAAGTCATGTGATCGTAAATTAGAAGTCATATAACTGCCAAATTTGAATAAAATACAAGATATTTGCGATTTACGCGATAGCCTAAATCTATATTGGTGTATCATCCGCAGCAGCAATAACACCATGGACAGAAATACACCAGCAGTGGAAACTGATGCTCAATAGCCAGTAAAAGTTGACAAGGGATGAGAAAAGAGGAGACTTATCGCAGAGCACCAGAGAAACCGCCAAGAGCAAGTTGCTTAAATCTTCAGGAAACTTTCAAGAAATGAATAGGCCTCAGCATCAACCTGGAGCGAGACAGGATCAGTGGGATTACCCCAATGCTATTCGCGAACCCTCAATCAGCACAATCCCTGTACCTCTCGACCGGCAAGCGCCAGCTAGACAGCTTGGCTAAGCAGTGATAACAAGCTCACCAATGGGCTGAATTAAGCGCCATTTCCTATAGGTTTCTTAAAAACGTGCAAGGAGAATCACATGGAATCCGTACAGGAAGGCGAGAAGATTTTACGATGTTCAATAGAGATTTCATCCTGTGGTCGGTGGTCATTGGAGCCAATCTATGCTGAAAAGTCGAGAAGCACTGTACAGCTGTTTCATCCTTGTTGGGAGTCATCCACTGTGCGCATCTTACGAAACTCAGAGAGTTTCGAACCTGCAGCCTTCCGGCCAGTGTTCGAACACTTAACCGTTTGGCCACAAGTGCCTGGTCAGCACCGTAGTTAGGTCTCGTTTAGACAGAACATGACGCAACTCATACTTCAGTCAGAGAAAGCACATCACGTGGTCATGTATTGACTGGTTCCTTCAGTGAAGACTTCTTAGTAGAAAGTTTCACACACCCAGTGAAATTATCCCTCATCTGATCGACTTATTGGTTCATGTTATTGGTGATTTCACGATTCTCAACTTGACGGTGGCTACTTCCATTTCGCGTTGCCACGTCATGGCTTGTCCAACGCAAGCTTTCGCCAACAAGTTCTTGGAGAGGGAAATAGGGCCCTCGTTGGTACATGGTGGTTGGCATACATGGGACAGGTCCTGCCCACCTTGTCCTAATAGGTCTTATCTAATGCTCAAGCGAATCTAACTCATTGCCTAGTACTCGTTTACGGACCGTTTCATTACCTACATGCAGCAGCCAGTTGGCGCACGCTACACTACGAAAAAATGAGTGATAAACTGTCTGAAAGTGTTTGAGAATTCATAGCCCCATGAAGTAAGACTGACATCGTGGTTGTTTTTGTAGATACGGCCCTTCAACCGCAGTGCTATCCGTTTCCGATGCCAAAGGTGATGCAAGCCAGCAAATATTGCTGGTGTCTTGGTGATGCGTGAGCAGACTTCATTTGTGACATTGCACTCACGGCTTACGTAGCTGTCAAGATAAGTTAACCTACAAACAATCCCAAGCTCCGTATTCTTTTGATTTAAATGGGTACATGGGGGCTGGTTTTCCTGAAGTAAGACTTTTCACTTCAGCTTGCATACCGGAACAGTGGACGATTCCAATATTCTAAGTTAGGGTAACAGCATAACAGAAAAATATCATCGGTCACCAGTCTTCCTCCAAGTGTGATGTCGACGCCCGGATTCGCGAGTCCATTGATGAGTTCACTGCATGATGTTATGAGTGACAAATCTGAACAAAGACTGGAAACCTCCACTAGTTGTGGAGAAATGTTTGGATATGTTGTGAAGTACATTCACTTACAAACATATCTGGTTTTACACAGAAACTCAGCTGATTCCAAGCTGAATCTCTCGCTCATGATATGCTTTAATTAAATGTGCTATCTAGAACCCATCTCATGCCGGATTTGGTATGATATTCGAAATATTGCAGTATATTTTGTTGATGACCGAAGGTTTTTCAATACCGTCAGCAGCTAAAACATTCTTAGTTCTCTCAGACCTGTGTCTCGCTTGGTGAGGTCAGTATTGAGGCCGATAATGTTACAACCGAGGTAAGGCTTACACCTTATGGTTGGGTGCATTTTCGAATTAAGGTACATTTACTGGTTGATCGCAGAATGTTGAAACTCATGGTTCAGAAATTTGTTTGGACAACCTGGTCAAAGTAGAAACTAACCGCCGCCTTTGAATAGCTCCGCTTGGAGTTAATCCGGTCGCACTTTAGAACAGAACAGCATGTCTGTAATACAGTAATTGGAAGAGAGTAAAAACCCAAAGGCTATGGCTAGGGTTGAAAGGGGTAACTGAAAGACACGGGTACATGGGGCATACGGCTCAATAAACTGTTGTCTAACACATTGAGCTCAGCGGTTAAGACACTGGTTCATGTTGTATAATAACTTTCCAATATAATCCTTGATACCCTCACTAACAGCCGGTTTATTCGGTCCTTTATGTGTATCTGGTGAAGTGTCCAAAAACTCTCAGTTGCACAAACTTTGTTCATTTCTATTTCACTCAGCACGCCAAGTGCTGAGATTCTCGATGCAGAACTTTGAGTAACGCTTAGGTATGACGATCCCGAATATCAAAAGAATTGGGTTCGAATGTATGGACACTATTTACACGAAGGTAAAGAAAATGATACAACAAACCTCAACTATCCACGTTCGTGACGTCGAAAAGTGCACAACTGTGTCACTGACCGACAGCGCAGCGTCCAGATCCGCACGCCACACAGCGGCGAGTATAATGTGGGTTGTGGTCGTCTCTTCCGAGGCCTGTCTATTGATTCTGATGGGCGGTGCGATTACACGGAAATCACGATACAACAGCTCAGGGGAGGTCTAGCAGACCGGGCAGGGACATGCACAGGTAAGTAGCTCAGCTACGCACATTCACATACACACACAAGTGCTATTCTACCAGAGTCGGACGGGATGGCCTTTGTCCACGGTATGGAGGGGGCATGGAGGACCAAACCGGTGGGGATCAAAAGTACACGGGCGGGGTGACCAAATGGATGGGGAAATAACCATGACATCAAGTTAGATTCAATACAGGCTATGTTTGAGCAGATATCAAACTGCTCTTCTGACTGAATTATGCTCACTGTTCGAAGGGATTCGACGCTGGCCACTCTGAAATCTAGCACTTATTTGAGGAACCTTCAGAAAGGCCACATTCTGAGTTCCTTGCCGTGCGAATGGTGGTACTTATCTCGTCTTACTTGCGACCGATATCTCCTGTGGTTGTGATTGTTTAACTTGCGATACTGAAGGTTTCCCGATAGCCAAACGAAGAGTGGGTATCTTCGAAAATTTGCACAGAACAAGATCACGGTCTGATTTAACATGAGTGGTTCATAAATATCGGCAATCAGTACTAGAACCGCGCTACCCAGTGCTAATGGCTGTACGATCAATTTGGCTCCATGGTCGTGAATCATCATTGGATGCTAGGCAGCGCAACCGCGTCTGCTACTTCTGAATCCAGTTCTACTGAGGAACACTTAGTGATCATTACAAAGCTGCAAAGGACGACCATCATTGCCAGTGCTTCTTAAGTCAAAGCGGGAAAGGCCACCAAGTAGCGCCTCTGATGAACTAAATGTCTTAATTGTGCCGTGAGATCGCCGGTGACCAGGACAATATCTGACATCGTGTCGGTTAGGAGGTTGGGTACTCTTCCCCATAAAAAGTATTATCCACCGAATCAGATCCACAGTTGGTTGGCACATACGTAAGAACAATTTAAAAAAAGCGGATATTACTTCCGCAAGTTCAAAGGCAGTGATTTATGGGGATGCAGCCGAGTGAGGAAGCCTTGGATGAGAGCTATACCAACGCCTGCCCAACCCGTTGCAGTATGGTTTGAAGTTAATAGGCAGTATTGTCTAGCTAACGAAGGTACCGCAACCTCGATTACCATACAAGAATCTTGCATGGTATTTTCGGAAAAGCCAAGAATATCTGTGGTTAGTGTTAAAATTGCACGCCAGAGCAGCTTGATGGGCGATTGTCTTCAGAGTCCACACACTAAAGGTCACGAGTAAACTGGAGATCAAAGTCTGAGAAGCGAAGTGAGACCAGGTGACCATCGTGAACAATCACTAATTCGGATGTAAACGTGGCGTGTCTATGTTTGTAATTCAGAGGAGAGCAACTGTGACAAGGGGGTCTACGAATTACTACTGAAAGGAGGTGGGAAGTGCCTACAATGGGCCTTTTCGGTCTACTCGTGATGCCGCAAGTATGCCACTATCACATAACAGTCAGTTGTAACCTTGTTTTTTCCTTGAATCTGTCAACACCCAGTACTGGCAGAATAAAAGGCAATGAGTTTGGCGTTTTCAAAGATGCGTAAAAGTGAACGTAGTGAAAGGTCCGACTGTTGGACTTGTCTGGAAAACGCTGTTCTGGTGAAGAGTTATTGCCATCGCCAGCGTCAGCACGAACATCATCAGGAATCCTGTTGAAAACCTGCTTAATGCGGCATGGTAAATCTCACCACCTCCAATGTGCTCCTTCCCCTCCAGTCCTGGACGGGGCAGTTCTGATTTTCATTGCATCTTCGTTTGGTAATTCAACTCTGTAGCTTACCTGTCAACTCCAAACAGAGGTAGGTAGCGGTAAATGCGTGTTTTGTCGGCAGTTGGGGTGCCCACAAACGCGAACGTTAAAATGAACACAGATGCTCTACGGAGCCCCGAAGGTAACGGGTTATGGAACTGGCCAAAATCTGTTCACGGCATTCACTGATGGACCATATAAGACAGTTAAAGACATATACGGACTGGCTGTCGTTGGTCGTAACATGAAGAAGGAATTCATCCTATAATGGTCATTGTAAAGATTCGATAGCACCGACCAAGAGTGATCGGCCTAACAGGGTAAAAGATTTACGGGAGTGGTATGGCAGAGAAGTTGGCTGTACAACTTGGCCCTGTTTGTTCAAGTGTGTCGACCGACCCGCGTAGAACTCTGTCTTCACGGGTGAGCAAAGCCGGCTGATATAGTGTCGCCTCATAGAAATAGCGAGAGCGACAAGAGCGGTTCCTATGTAAACCAATCAAACCTTCTTTACAACTTGGGAAGGATGCAAGCCATCCTGCTGGAAAACCAGTGGTAAATAACTAGAGAAGGCACTGTTGATTTGAAACCCAGTGTGTAATATTCAAATCATCAATCGCTGCCGAAGGAAACGCCGAAAGTATATGCTGATGAACCAAACGTGAGCTTTCTTTGTGCCTCAGCAATTTTAATGCACAATCGTTGTGCACAACTATCATTGGAAACTTGAGGAACACAGTGTTTTGATTTGACTGCAGAGAATTCCTTTCAGTGCACACGAAATACTACTTCCTACCTGCTTCTACTACCGACGAGGTACAAGTACTCTGTACAAAATAAAAAACTCCAACAAATCGCATGCGACTCCTATCTGAGGAGTCATCGCTCAAGGGGCCATTCAACATACAACCTGGTGATGTGAATCACTTGACTATACCCCTCTAAGTGAGAGTTAATCACACGGCTGACCAGCCACTCGTTGTCTGATGGTTCAATGATGAGTTCAACACAGATCGATTTGACCTGTAGCACGAAATTATTTCCGTCTTTGGAAAAATTGTGTGCAATTAGAAAAGCTACTTTAGTATGAGTAGGGTGTTAAAAATTCCGGTGATCCTAAAGTTAACCGACTTCGCCTTTCCATTCTGCCGGCCACCCACAACTGAAGCGAGAAATGACATAAATTTTGACTCCCAGACAAGATGGCTGGTCGACTGGAGAGGCTAAAATTAGGAGGAAAATCACTCTTAATTTTGCTGGATGAAACGGGTTAGTCAGCGTTTCACTGGTGCTCTAAAACCTTCTTCCTCGAGTGATAGATGTGGTAACATAGTCACTTGTCTGGTGCCGAGTTTTCTCACGAACGACAGTGGATAGGTTTACGAGAGAAGTGATTCATTTAGACAATAAATACCTCACGCTTTATGCTGTCTTGAGAAAGGATTTTTCTGGCTCTGTTAAATACAGTTTGTTGTGCAAATTGGCACCAAACGTACGGATTATTACCATAATCGACTCGATGCTTACTCCATTTAGACAGTTCAGTATACGGAGCAACCCTTGGATCTATGCGTTCTGATATTTGGAAATGATTTTTCATTCTTCATGCCCAGAAGCGGTCTTCTATGAGCATCATCGTATGAACCAAGACAGAATGTCACGAGTGTAAGATACGCTTCGTCGTTTTTACAATGCAGGCCACAAGTTAATCTGAAACGGGACACCACTAGGTTTAACAGTTAATTTGTTCTCTTTTGGGTCTGCATTAACGTGGAATCTTTCGGACTTTTGGGCTGACAATGACGCTAGAACAGCCAATACGTAGCTCCGAGAAAGATCAGTGAAACTTCCTTCTGAGTAGTTGTCACTCAGGGAGCCAGTTGAAACGTAACCCCGTGATGTGGTTCCCGTGAATGAAGGATGATTGGCGCTATGTCCTAAGTGACAGCTAATCACACTGCTGGTCAGCCACTCTTGGCCGGGCGGTTAAGTGTTCAGCCAGGAGGTAACACAGTAACACAGCTCACTCCAACCCACACACATCAACATCCGACCTGCACAGGGACGCGTTGGTGCTATTCGATGTAACAGAACAACCTGCATAACGGATAAAAGCCCACAGTGCCAAGGTTGACAGTAGGATAACTGTTTGTTGGATGACTGAACAGGGCCGCTTCAACTTTTTCAAGACCAGTTGCAATCGCAGTATGATAGAGCTTGTTGGATCGTGGCTACTGCCTTCGCTTCCATAACTAAATATCAGCGACCGCTAGAAACGATCCGGTGGCAAACGACGTTGATAAAACGAGCCATGGACTGAGCAGATAGAGTTCAAGATAGAATCAGGCCTCTAATTTCATTTGATAGTACGTCTATTGTTTGCTACGATTTCAACAAGATCACGTGACAACATCTTACTGATTAGAAGTTTATGAGGGTATTCAGAGTAAAAAGGAACTATTGTGAGCTGAGTAAAACTGTCTTCTGCAGTATGTTTCTATAACGTAGTTTAAGAATTCATACTAAGTACACTGAGAATAAAAATTTGCTCGCTTTTTGTTGACTTATTTCACCTAACCTTTAGTAGACACCTAAAGAGATACTGCAAAACAATTCCATACTATTGTGCAGTGCTGATATACATTCAGTTCCCCTCTGTTTTTTGCCGATGGATCCTGGTCAAAATTGTCATGCCGCAGCAAAGTAAGAATTCGCGTTTCAGGTGCAGCAAAGTTGAAGTTGCTACCTCCAGTGGGCTAAGAAACAAGTTTTTATCAGATTTGCATGAAAACTGTGAATCAATCAAACATGGTGAGTGTTCGCGTTTGGTCGGACGCCGAATGAGTAATTGAAACGAATTCATGCGTTACATCACTCTGTAAATGCGAACAAGATTTCACATCACAGATCCGACAATCGTTGACGACATTTGAACACGAATTTGGTCTTGGCATCAGACTCAACTGGATGCAGCTGAATCTCTCGTTTATCAAGCGGGCTATCATAAACGAGAGATTTAGCTGCATTCGGTTGAGTCTCTTGTCAAAACCAACTTCCTGTGCAATTGCGAATAAGTTTCGGAATTGCACATTTGCTTTTATGGCCTCGTCGCATTGCCAGCGCGAGGTTCAGGCTTGGAGGGGATACAGTTAATGGCCGGAGCGAAAGACTATTTAATCACTGCTGCATGTGTTACATCAGAAGGCGTTTATTCAGAATGACACCTCTGTTTTGAGCATTTAGAGATCGCGACGACATTTGTGTCAATAAGGATCGATACAGGAATATCAGTAGCATCTGCCGTGCTTGTCCAAAATCCAGCCCTTGTAGATCGGTTGGTGACACTGATTGAAAACAAGCACAGGAGAAGACCATACTTGTATCGACAAGGCGTGATGTTTACGTTTAACTTGATGGCCTGTACTTCCAGCTTAAGCCGTTGGTGTGCCATAAACGATTATGTCAGTGTAAGCTCAAACGTGGTTAGAGAAACGTTCCCCAAAATGTGTCATCAGTGTTGTTAGTTGTTCGCTAAGGTCAAGGGCAAAGTACACGTGACATCTGTAAGGTCAGTCGTTTCTGATACGAACACTTTAAAAACTTTGGAAATTTGAACACCTGTGTCTGCCTAGCATGGAAGAAGTGAGCTAGCTGCAGCAAGTATCCTACGACATGTTGCATACGAGAGTCAGATTCGCTAGGGTAGCATACAGAACATTCGTCAAGAAGTTTGAAGTATTTACTACATACGCTTCACCATCGTTTACCAAAGAAGGAGCTGTTTCCACTGTTCACTTGGCAACAAGGTCCGCAGGGGGTGAGCCATGAAATGACATCGTAAAATTAAGGCTGCACAAGTCAAATTCAGTGCCGTGAGTGCTTAGCGCATTCCTGACTGGGGCCCAGATGATCTTCCTGGCACGTGGCCAAAAATGATACAGACCACAGCACATAAGTGCTCCCAGTGGCGCTCAAGCTCTCACTTCCTAGCTGAACTAACCAGCTGAAGTTCATCTACCGTTGCTCGTTTTGGCGAGTTTTGCAAAAGACGCCAGATCGAACCAGTTAATAGTGCCTTACTCTGACATCATGCTGGGGTTCCTTTATTTCGTTGTGATTCAAAGATGTAGGCGTCATCCGTGACATCTTCCCTGGGGGATCCAAACTTCTTTACACCAAGTCGTTAGCCATTTCTCTTCTCTTCAGTCTCCACTAAGGCTACCTTTCCTTATGACTGCAGGGCGTGTTATCGACGTACCGCTGCCAATGACGGTAATCAGAGTAGAGCAGTATCCCAATTTTTTCGGATCGCGATTGGACTTGATCCGACTCCGAGGCCCCAAATACGGTGAAACTCACCGTACTACTAAGCTATTCAAGTACTTTTGAACCCTTGAGGAAATAAACCACTAAAAAAATAACTTTTATCAGACAAGGAGGCAAGGTGTTTCCAAGTAAAAAATTTCTGTCCTATGCTCTGAGATCTAAAACTGAAGGGACGTTTAAACGACTATAATTGAGTGAGATGATTTCATCAGTTCAGTAGCGTGAATGGGGAGCGCAATCTTTTTCAGTAGGTGGACTAGACCATCCACTCTCTTGGTGTGATAAATACTGTCTCGAAATGAATAGCTACGTAACACTATCGCCGGCGAACAGAAGTAGTATACACAGAAGGAGGTAACCAAAGAATCTGGTCTTTCCAGTTTGATTTCTGCCAGCATTCGTTGAACTTTCTTGACCACTATTAAAGTCACGTGGAATGTTCTTCTGGGGGTTTGACTCAGTCGCTCTTGCCGTATCCTATCATTCTGCTCCTCTTTGAGTCACAGTGTGATGAAATTTTCTTCGTCGGTGACATTATCTCGCTTCGTTTTCTGCTACACAGTTTGCGTACTTCTTTATTATATGTATATATATGCGTATAAAATGCAGTGTGACAGATGCGCTTCAAAGGCCTTTCTGATGTCTCATAGGACTTCTTTTGCACTAAGAAATACGGCAAACGTCACACTTGTGGTAAAAAGTACGTCAGAAGACAGTTGTCTACAAGGATTCCCGAGCAGGTGTTGCAGAAGTTACCGGCTACTAAATTGAAACTTCAGCCTTGAGGAAATCGCTCGCTAATTGCTGGATCACAACGAGTGCAAAGAACCAAGACAGTCGTCGGTCTGTTCGCTAAACTGGGCAATTTGATTGCAAACGTTTCATCACCAATCGAGGTAACATCATCAGTGCGTTGTTAGGGGGCGTAGTGGTGCGTAGTGATGGGTTGGTGGTTGAAAACCACCAAGACAGTCCCAAGACAGTCCTTCAAAGTCCTAAACAGCCAGAACCACAGTTTTCTATTGCACTTTGCTGAAGCGGTGACGATTCGAATCCATAAAGCCAGCATGAGTAAACAACTGGAGTTTTTGGCTAGCTGGGACGTGCCATGGTAAGGTTGGCATTCAGTTGTGTCTAAAGCCCCAGTACATTTATCCAACCTGCTCTGGGTTGTTGTGGCCTACGCTCACCATAATGGTTTCATTGTCCCATGTGCGTTCGTCTATCAAATTATTTGTCCGTTATCCCTCCCTAATCTTGATTCTGAATGTAAGTAAGCACCTGCTGAGGTACGCAAAACAGTTCAATGTATCGTATTGTAGTGCTTCATCTTGTTTTCATACAATCTATCTATGGAACAAGATGCATGAAATTAATGATGAGTTGAACAAAGTTATGTCATTTTACTGGGTGTACCTTGACAATATCCCGACTTCTTGATGTCAGATTAACCCACCGCTTTAGTTTATGTGGACTAAATATGGTTACATAATTTTCCAGAAATTTCGTTCTCCCAAACACGAATTATTGAATCGCTCCGCTCTTACAATTCATAGAATCAGTCGGGTGTGTCACAGTTTATCTAATACAAATGTATCGAATATGCTCTTTTTGTTATTGTATCAATCAATGCGTGATCGACTTTTGCCGAGCCTCGGGTCCATCGGGTGCTGAAGGAAAGGTGAACACGGTGAATTTCTCCCCATTCTGGTCTCCGCAGATGCGGTCCCATTATTCTTGTGATACATCGAATTCTGACCCGTAAACTTGCACCGCTATTCGACTCTCACGAAGTGGTGTCCGTTACTTTGTACATTGTCCACGACCTCCCGAATTCACCTAACATGCTGTATTGATTTTTGGATGATTTACTTGTTATTTTACTCCAGATTATTAAACAGGCGGCGAAAGATAAAACATAAATTAGCGAAATACACTCATTTGCAAATAAATTTGGTTTTGTGAGAGACTCACCTGGAACCCAGCTGAATCCCAGTTGCTTAGAAAACTCATAAACAAGAGATTCAGCTGAGTTCCAGGTGAGTATCTCGAAAAACCAAATTTATTTGCAAATGAGTGCGTTTCGCTAATTTCATACAACTTGGTTTCAATTAGAACATAAGGTTGACGGAAACTCGCAAATTGCCCCTACCTGATGAGCCCCAAGAAACCGGCGAAACCGGTTGTGGGTTGTCGAAGAGTTTTCAGCAACATTATGAGTAGTGCATTACGTCTATAAAACATAAATATTTTGCTACATCGTCTATCATGATTGGACAACCTGATTAGTCGACCTGGTAATCACCTCCTTTGGTATGAAGAAGCTTTTTTGCCGAACAAGAAACGTTGCTCCACAATGAAGCCTTTCAAAATGATGACACCTTGACCGACTCCAAACTTTGCCGCACCTATAACGGGCTACTGTGTCTCATGTTAATCACTTTTTAAGACAGTTGAAATGATCTGAGGAGTGGAGGAATAACCAAAAACAAAAGGTTTAGAAACGCCTGGAAAATTTTTCGGTAGTACGAACCAAACTTAATCTCTGTCTGAATCACCCCGCCGAACGTCTGAAAGGCGTCTTTTGGGGGAAGATGATCATGTCGAACGAATTTTCACCAATGCCACCTGCTTTGATGTTCATGCTGAGGTGAACGTAGCTGTGAGAGATCGATGACTGAGTTGGGGACAGGCGACGATTCGGACAGCTTCTTGGTGAATCAGGTCACAGCTTGAATCTTAAAGGCCATAACAGCCTGACTTATGCTAAGCGCTTCAATGTTCATCGCATCCATTCTCATTATCTGTCTTCGTACGTAGTGACCATGATGGTGTAACGGGAGCACAAGCTGGGGGTCGGGGTGGGGCGAAGATTGTCCAGCTTAGAAAAACGGCCTTGTTCATTCATGGACATGAATGCATTTTAATAGTTTCTTAGTTAACCTGGTTGCAACCAACGCATACAGCATCAGTTTAGACGTGGTCAACAGAGGTCGCTCGCAATAAAAAAGGTCAACAATATTACGACAAAAACAACACCTCAGCTTTTGTCTCGGTAATCAGAGTGATTTGACTGATAACTCAGGGGAAGGGTGATACAAACCGAGCGATAAAACTTCTGAAAATATGCACCTAAGAAAAAGAATAGTTTGGTAACTGAAAGGCCGACAGAGTGCGCCGTTGAACTATTATCGATTATTTTTTCTCACAAAAATAAAAAATGATTATGAGCGATACATATGAAAGGGTGTGTATGGGAATATTGGAAAAAGCGAGAGAAGCGTCCTATTCGAAGGCGTGACACCAATTGCTCCAGTCAGACAAAATGACTCCTAACATGTGTATGGGAATATTGGATAAAGCGAGAGAAGCGTCCTATTCGAAGGCGTGACACCAACAGTTCCAGTCGCACAAGAAAACTCCCAACATGTGTAAGAATATTTGGTGTCGAAACACACGTGTAAAGACCAGCAATCGAAGAAAGGACAAACAATGCTGAATGCTCTTGAAGGCGCGGTAAGCGCTAGCACAGTCAAGACTCGCACATCAGGCACAAAGTGTCCGTCAGACTGGGTCTGGTGTGAGATTTAAAGGCAAGAATGTGCACTCAACGCCATGTACCACGCATAAAAGTGTCGTAAGTACGCAGGAAGCCCACAATGGCAAGCAAACACAAGTCACTGACTGTGAACTTAGGAAGTCCCAGTCCAATAACAGCCTTGGCGGATTGAGGAAAGCAGATCCGTCGATAAGAGATGATCATCGGTTGGTGGACCAAAAAGTCGACATCGCAACCAATTGCACGTACGACTGAGATTATGGCAAGGGAATATTCATCAGCACCATACTTCTGCTTCTTCTCATTCCATACAGTCACTCCGCGCCCATCCGTGACTATGCTGACGTCTATCACAGTTGCTCGGCGCTCCCGAACAGCGATTAGGTCAGGCTTGATGAAGGACGTCGAAGTAGGTGCTCTCAACTCCTCGAAGACGGTGTATCCCAGGCGACGGAGACGCTTTGCGAGTTCCCTTGCAACCCGATTATGACGAGCACATCTGGCATCATGCGTGATCCAGCAGGACTGCAAAATATGCACCAAACTCTCCGGTTGGCCACAGTTTCCACGACATAAGATCGTCTGGCCACCATGACCATGCCGAGCGCTTCTAACTCTCGTCCTGAGCAGGTTGCATCGGAGCTGGATACCGCCGATAAATATCCGAGGAAACACTCGTTCTGAAAATACAAGCCATCGATTCGAAAGGGGTGAAGCGACCAACTCTCGTAAACCGCGACCGTCAACGCTGTTGTGCAGACTATCACCCCAAGCAGCCACCAGCTCTTCCTTGGTGTTTACGCATGCACCATGGACTCGGATCGGAAGGCTGAGATCCCGAACAATCTTGCCAAATGCGGAATCGTTGACTACATTGCGTAGTACTCGGCACTGGGTAGAAAAGAGCTTTTCCATACGCGCTCTCCGCTGCATCGGGATTGTTGCACTCAGACTTGGGATACCAAGTCCCCCATGTTGTTTACCGGCGTGGATGTAGCTGATCGGGGTGTCCTTCGGTAGACGTAGCCAGCCACGAATAGATTGCCTGATGTAGTTGTCCAACCTTTTGAGCGTGTTTCGGTGGACTTGGCCAAGCACGAGCGAATATGTCAGCCTCGGTATCAGGTAGTTCCTCGTGATCTCCATTCTTTGATGCGGCTTCAACGGGGCACGCGTCACCTCATCGAGCAGTTTGAGCAGATGCTGTCGGTGGTTGAAGACCCCTTTCCCCTTGAAAGTAAAGGGATGCCCAAATATGTTGCGGTGTCTTTCGGACCCAGAGGAGTGATGAGTTCCTCGGCGAAGCAAAATGGTTCGACTGAGACTGCTATCGCCCGATGTTTCCTGTCCCCACAAATCACCATCGCTTTCGTCTTTCGGGCGTTTATCTTCATACCAGCTCTTCCCAACTCGACCGCAGCAGCTTCAAGCTTCTCTTTAAGGCGAGCCTGACTTTCTGCACACACGACCCAGTCGTCAGCGAAGGCAAAACCATCTACTAGGGTGTCATGGAACTGATATCCCAGTTGCGGCATCGACAATCCAAGAACCTCATCCATTGCCATGATGAACAATAATGGGGAGAGTGGATCTCCTTGCCTCACACCTCTGTGGCAGTGGACCTCGGAATTGGGGAAAACTGCTACAGCATTCTCATAGGACTGTGCGATGTATCGAACTAGAGGTGACGGTGCTCCAAACGCCTTGGCAGATCTGACGATTGTGTCATGCGAAACCGAATCAAACGCTTTCGAGATATCAACAAACGCCAAGCTGAGGTTAGAAGCAGTCGCTGAAGAGTGACGAAGCAGGGCATGTAACAGCGATGTAGCTTCCAAACAACCGTCTCGATATAGGAATGCAAACTGGAGTGAGGGTGGTTACAATCTACGACTCCAGCGATCAGCACGCACCTTATGAAAGCATCAAACACGAATGGATGACACGGAGATCGGTCTCAGTTGATCCGGTGAAGTCGGATTTGGGACCTTCGGAACTAGAGTAATACGGGCACGACACAGATGTGGGGAACAACCTCCAGATAATAAGAGTAAGTTGAAATACCCAGCGAGCGCGTTAGCATTAAACCGGCGGAGCATCCTGCGCGAATTGGCCGGATATCCATGTGTTTTAGAGCAGAGAGCACCAGCTTCTAGTACTGCTCAGCGTCCAGAGGTAGGCCGCAGTTACCTTTGTATAAATCCCTCCACGCCCATTCGAGCAGACATTGCATCTTTCCGTCTTTTCCGTCTGTATGGCGGCGTAGTTGGCTCGGCGGATCTGTTTTCGGTTGACCAGCACACGATGGGCTGGTTGAAGACGGCGTTTGGGGACAGGATTTTACGTGTGTAGAAATATGTTGGAGGCGTGGAGGTCCAGAAGTGACAGGACTTGCTCCGGTGTCATGATGCCAGAGTGCAACTCTTGGGCACATGCCAGAAGGTCAGTACCAGCGAGCGAACTATCGGAATGGGATTCCAAGAGTGACACGGCGCAATCCACGGTTTGTTTAAACCAGACGCTATAGTCATCAGCTTCTGACGAGTAGGCGGTTGTTTGACCGATAGTTTGGTCAGGGCCACCAGATGATGATTCGTCCTGTTGTGCTTGCCAGTTAAGCACCCGTAACCTGGTTTTGATGCTGATAGCCGATCGACCAGGAAAATACTGCTCTAATCTCGCGAACGGCGCGGTTTGCGTGTCACAAGAAGGATATAAATTGTTAGCCAGGCGCAAGAGTGATTGTGACTCTCGTTGGGAACAGCGGACACCGGAATTCTTCATCCGGTCAGGCATTATGCTGCATTATGCTGGGTGGGGTGTACGTGCCAGCGATGTTGACTCAGGCCAGTCTTCGTCGGAAAAAGATTGAAACAACCAGCGCAGGCCATTAGGGCGACCAGGTCAGTGCCACAAATTTCATGGACCTGAACTCGACGGTTGGCTACCAAGCTAGCTTTCGATTTGTGGCACTTGCTACATTCCTCACACGAGAACTCCAGGGGCCTCTCCTGTGTACTGGTTGGAACTAGTGCGGAAGCGCCAGATGATTCGTCTTGTACACTGTCGAAAGCAATCAGTACATTGTAACCAAACAGGGTGGTTAGCTCTGTCTCGAGTTGCTGGACTCTTAGCTCACCCAGCGGAGGGCGAGATGGCTCGGTGGTTATAGCCCGAGTTTACTGACGGGAGGGTCCATGGTTCGAACCTGACCTCCGCATCTCGACTTCCTCTGTCTAGGATTGGGCAACCTAGCAGTATCCATGCCCTCGTGCTTCCTTCGGCTGGCATGGCACCTGAACACCAAACTGGTACAACAGCTGAGCGGCTGTTTTAGTTCACCCAGACTGACCTCCGGGCTACCCAGTCGGCACCACGAGGAGGTGTTTCAGCGCGCCGAGATTTAAATCAGCTTGAATGAACAAACGAAACGGTTGGAGACCTTTGGTAATTAAATGACCATAGAGTGCCTGTTTTATTACAGTCCTCAGTAAGCAGCCGATTTGTCTACTGTGTTCACCATATCTACAATAATCAGTGAGCAACAAAGTGCTTCCACAATTCTCGTACCAACCTTTACCTTCCATCAGATGCAGGGAGTGAGCTTAGATACCAGACCATACACTACTCACATGTTTAGCCAGTAGCATACACCGCTACACTGGTAGATCACGACTGCCAAGTAAGGTATGGATGAGTAAAAGCATGGGGTGCACGGGTGTATGCACCGGATGGACTACCGGCCCAGAACATTCACTAGCCACAGATTTGTGTAGCCAATTGGGCTGAGAGTATGACGAAAAGTGAACCGAGTAGTCTTCTACGTCTGTCTTTTTTACTGTAAAGTCTTTCATTAGTATGAACCTGACCTTGTCTCTCTTGCATGATGAAACGCTTAGCATGCAAATCCGCTGCGATATTTTAGGGCAAGATTCCTCTAGAAGATCAAAGACCGGGATCGAGCGAAGCAGAAGAAATTGACGACGTTTTATGGTGTGACAAAAGACAGAATCTAGTCTAATTTGAACGTTGACTTTAATCCGGTCGGCTGACAGTGTCTCCTGCCATGAACGCACTTTTCGTTGGATGAGGCTATACCAGGCATCATTAGTACGTCCTTCACTTGGTTTTATACACTTCAAATCCAGATTAAACCCATTTTCAAAGTAGGCAGAAAGTGTCAGTCCATTAGTTCTGGAGATGACTGTATAGTGTGATATTTTACGCCACTTTGCTTTTCCGACTGCCTAAGATTTGTCTAAATGACAGTTTGAAGTACACTTGATGTCCTGGTTGCTCTTATCCAAATTGAATGCCCCACCTTGGGACCAAAATGTATTCCAATTTACTGACTAGTCTTTGGTTTTTCTCTTCATTTGGGCAGACAACTCTCAAAGTGCTTTCATTCCGCTCGATGAGCTGCTTTCCCAAGTGAATGGCTAGCCGATTATTTTCCTCTTGCTTTCAGTTATCAAAGGTGGTCTTTGTCTTCATCCAGTAAACCTCTACTTCCTTTCAAGCTTTACACGAATCCCCTTCTATCCAATGGTCTACTCAAAGCTGTGGAGGTTATTTTCCACGAAAAAGAGATGCTACTGTACTCTTTCCCATAGTTTTATGCTGGAGTAGACGTAACTTCATCTCTTAGCTGTTGGTTTGTAATGCTCTCCCGTCATATTTCCTGGCCTAATTTAAAAGACACTTTAATTTTCATATATCCGACCGGTCCACATCACAGAGACTGATGGCCGAGGCGGTAGAAATCGCCAAGCATCCCAGTATTAACAGAACCGAAGGCGTGGAACTGGCAAGCGTGTGGAAAACGGTCTTGGATCAAACGAGCTAACACGTGCTGGTGTGCGATTATCAGAAGGGGGAGTAGTCATCATGTGGATTCCACGTAACCTTACCGAACTCCCCTCCCCCCAACTAAATTGTCTCAACGCTTACAAGCCCACGAAGACCAAGGAAAATCTACCAGTAGCACCCACGGTGAATCGTCAATGGAAGCACCATGAAGTGGACGATTAAGGAACAAAAGCCGATCAGGACTAATTTGAAGGTCCTCCAACCCATCAATTCAAGATTTTGGCAACCACACCAACCGACAAAAGCCATCAATTGACACTCAACACTAAGCTAGTGAGATAATCTGAAGAGGACTAACTGACTGGTTCTCCGTCTGCCTTATAACCTGGCCAATTTGGTGACCTGCTCACTTGGCCTGAGGAAGCTTTTGTGTCAAAAGGGAAAGGTTGCCCAAATAAAAAACCACCGATCGTTTACCAAGCCCTTCTGAAACGATGACTTCTAAATCGGTTCCAAACTTTTCCCATTTGATTGAAAACAACTACGGACCACTTGCAGGCCCGGTTTTCCCGACGTTGGTCCGGATTCCTCACTGACTCTGGGATATAACTGATGCAATGAGAACAACTCAGCTGCCAGGTGAATTCAGTTCGTGCACTGCCGTCTACTGCATGACGTTCAGAACATGGAAACATCGGTGAACCAAAAAAAATGCAACTATAATGCGCTTCTCAAGTAAGTGGTAACCTTTTCTCTAAACCCATGAAGATTTCAGGGTTACACCAAGTCTTTCTGAGCGCATGGCACGGGTTTCGATTTCAGTGTCCTTGACCTATTGCATCTTGGAATGATGAGTGAAAGTCAGAGTTATATCCGGCTGCAATCAGGTGCTTCGCAGTCGATGAATAGAACTTCTTTTTGGCTGAAATCAAGTTGGTGACGGCATCATGAAGTAGTGTCCAAATTTCTGTGGGCAAATGTTCCTTGACCAGCATCTCAAGCCTTCTGTTAGTTCTACCCATGCAATTATCACTGCGGGGTGCAGGTAAACTGATACATACCATGGCTGACAAATAAAATTGACTGGTATTTTGATGGATGGCAGCAAGATTGCCCCTGTGTACCGTTTCAACATGAGTTGCGCGGTATAGTGTGTCTGTAATAGTGTCCCATCTAATATCTTTTCAGTCCACTGAATGCAACATTGCCGGTGTACGAAAGCTCAGAGAACATCGGCTTCTTTTAGATGGTTTGGTGTGCGAACACAGTGTCACACGCAGTTCAGCAGCGTTCTACCCTAAAAGGGAAGCCACTGTATACCGAAAACTCTAACAGCACTGTACAATTATCTCACTATTGTGGGGATATCTCAGCGGTACACATTGCACACATCTTCAGGAAGATTCCTGAAACCCGAAACCTCTAGCCTAATAGTTGGTGACTCTATCAGTCAGTCGGCCACAAGTTGCCGACCAAGTGTAATCAACCCGAGCCTGTCGTCTTTCTAATCAGGTAATTCACACTACACGGTCATACGATGACTGGTTCTTCTCTAGACTAAAGCTTACTAATCTCCTCATAATACCATCAAACTGTAAAGTATGTGCTTAAAAAAGAGGATATCGCACAATTTGCACAAGCCAAATTTCTGAAGAGCCAGTCAACAAGTGAACACGTGATGTGAATCGCATTACTCAGTGATGCGTGGCGCTCTATCTTATCTAAGTGAGAGTTGGTCACACCACTGATCAGCCGTTCAGGACGGAACGACACGGTCTTTCGCCACTGTTCGGGAGGTTCAAATCTCCCAAGAGATTTGTGGGCTGCACACCGTAGGTGATTTCCATCAAGTGTTAAACACACATACAGTGTTCCTCACCACAGTTTTTCAATACACTTAGAGGATGAAATCTCCATCACAATTTCATAATCGCCTCATAATCCTATCAAACTATTCCGAAGTAATTTGCAACCTAAAATAAAAACATCTACGCCCACGCCGCAGCCGATATTTTGGCTATACTGACACTGCATTTTCAACCACGCAGCTACACCTGGAGTTATGCGATATGACTGACATGTAAGTGAGTTTTGTAAAAACCCGTCTTGTTTCATTCCATTATGCATTTAAATCAACTAGACTGCGTGACAGCCTTACAGAATTAGTTTTTTTCCCACGGCTCAACTACTCCCAGATATACATTCATAATGAGAAAATAATAATAAATAATAATCGTCCAGCTGTAACACCCTTCCGATTCCTAGCTGCCATGCCACCCGAAGGAAGCACGAGGGTTGAGATATTGCTAGGTTGCCCCAGCCTAGATACGATTAGTTGTGATGTCGGGGTTGGGTTCGAACCACGAACCTTCCAATCAGTAGATTCGTGCGTTAACCACTGAGCCATCTAGAGCTCAATACAGGAATACTCAGCGCTTCAATAAACAATAGCAAAGTGGATTTCTTATTAACGGTAGCGATAATTTTATGAGCTATTAGCAGGGAAGGGTAACTTTGTAGCGTAAGTCTGTCGTGACATGACTTGCTGTGAGTCAAAAACTTCCGAAGAGAATATTTATTTGAGAAACTCAGGTATCATCACTATCCGTAACTCGGAATTTCCGGTCCTAATGATCTCCAACATGCCAAGTTGGGGCACAGTGTATACCGGTCTGAATCCGCATGCTGACTACTTTTGTACCTAGAAATAAATCAACCTAATTCAAGGCTGGCCGAACAACTGAACTAAACTGACGTCTAGCATAAAAACAGTAGAAATGAATCGAATGATGGATTCGCTGCGTCGACCCCATTAGTCACTGTATTATGGTATGCATTTCTGCGTACTGATGCATCTAATAGAGGCAGTCTGGTATTTTACTGCAGTTTATGTGGTTGCTTAAATCAGACGGAATAAATGTGTCCCATTAGATTTGAAGGTATCCCAGTTTCTGTGTCTTCAACTCACAGCATGTTTCCCCAAAGATAAACCAGTTTAAGACGGCTCACATGGACCAGGAAGTATATTTTTACTCGTAACGATGTGAATGCTGTGAAAAAAATTATCCTCATTCATTGTCAGCAGTAAAACCAACTAGTTGTTTAACTTAACGCAAGTGTGCATTAAAAACCACGAAAGCTTCTGCATGAATTGGAGCTTCTAATGAACGTTTGACTTTGTCACTTTCCATGAAGTATTTGGCCCTGCCTGCTCCAGAAATCAAACTTTCAATATGCTCATCTCTGTTCTTATAAGTTGCAAAAAACAGGAGTTGGAACGTTCGGTAATTGGGGTTTTCTTGATTGTCTGTGTCCTGTGCTGGAGATGATGTCGGTTGTCGGGTGTCAGCAACGTTCTTCAAATCTTTGTTTGCCTGAGTGTGTGTTTGAATGTGTCGACACCTCCATTTTTAAGTCAAATACCTAGTCCTTTTTCAGTCTCCTATTTCTTTCAAATCTGTAACACAGACTTTAATTTAAACGGCCTGACGTGATTTTAATGTAGTTGAGAAAGCTGATGACGTCAACGGCGGTGGCGACGGTGAGGACGACGATGATGATCTTGTCTGTTGAGATAGAAAAGATCCGAGAGTACTTAGCTACTACGGTGGCCACCGGGACAGTAAATGGCGCATAAATCCGCTGCTCCCCAAAACAAACACATTGACCACTCATTCGTGGAATGCATTTGAAAATGAGCTATAATTCCCTACGCGGATTTATGAATGGGACTCTTGGGTTGTGTCATGTGACTAAGGAATTTTGCAACTCTTTCACTCCGGAGAGCTTTTGCTTCTAGAATGTATGATACATGTCTGATTACGTCCATTATATGCTTCGACAGAACCAACTCAGTTTGACGTGCCCTACTGCAGCCAACCAGGCTTGAACTCTGTGTTTGAACCACTATTCAAAACAGCCCTTAAAGACCGAGTGAGCTAACTATTTACCCGTTATATGTACTGGGTAGCTGGGCCAGCGGATGACTACTCACGACAGGTAACCAAGAAGCCTAAGGCTTTGAAAAGCCAATTTCCACGAGGATAGGGGCTTGATTAGGACATTCAGGCTTTATCGACACACTTCAGCGGTGGAATTGGTTAAAGAACCTGGATATCTGACTTCACTTCATACCACTGTTCAAATGATAGGTAGATCCATTTAGATTTGCACCGTACTATCAGTTGTCTTGCCACGACGAAGCCTGGAGCTAGAAGTTCTGCCAGGTGGTACAATGCAAAATGGCGCATAGTCTTGGCCAACCGAAACAAGCTGGATACACTGTGCTATGCTTCAAGGATGGATAACTAAGAGCACATGCTGCGTCGTGAGCAAGGTAGCAGAAGGCTCTCTGCGAAACAGCTATGATCGAACTGAAAGGTCAACCACTCGTGAGCACTCCAATCATGAAGAATCAGTGTGCGGTTTTGGCCAACGGCAAAACTTAGTAGGGTAGGCTACTCCGTATATCTAGGCTCACTGTATTAAAGGCAAGAAAACTGGTTCATTAAAAAACTGAATTTCAAGAAGATAAAGTTTTTAATCAAATTCTCTAATGAGTATTGAGGCTATGTCCTGTCTAAGTTCGTGTTACTCACACTGTTGATCAGCTGCCTCTGGTGGAACTGTTAAGTGTTCATACTGCTAGCAGGGAGGTTGCTGGTTTGGAACTCCCCACTGTAGTTTCGTGAGATGCTCACTGGTGATGACTCCGAATAAGGATGGAACAGCTGCGCACTACTTGTTACCTCCGCTAACAAGCGGGACTCTCCACCGAAAGTATCTACATATCTTCGCTTCGTCAACAAATTTCCTAAGGTTCTTCAACTGGTCTGCTTAGAAATGTCCATTAACTTCACGGTAAGGGGAGTTGTTTAGCCTTCAGTGATTTTGCCCGTTAGCCCGGGTATATCTTGGTTTTGACAACTGTCAAAGGCAACATTGTTTTAGCCAGTTGAAAAAACTGTTCACTAACTTTAACTACACTGTTTGTTTTTGTGAGCGAGTGATGTGAGTGACCATCGAGGTGGTAGAGTTCCTCGATGGAAAACGACATTGACGGATAGGAATAAAGTGAATTAGAAGAGAACGATGATGGCTTTTCCATTCCTCCTCTGTTACCTGTGTCCGGTTCAAAGGTTAAGGCCAAGAGTGCTTAAAGTGATCTCTCGTTCCAAACAAAATTCGGCTGTTCGATGACCTTTGTCCACAGTATTCACATGACACCGAATTCGGTCAGCCGATCATGCAAGAATTTGTGAGAAAATCTGGCTGTAGTCTTCATTTGGCTGCTCCCTGTCAGGTTCTTGTGTGCCCACCAAATTACGCCCAATACGTGTTCCAATCTCTTGGTTCAGCCAGGTTGTTGACCGTCTGATGCAGGTCCACATAATCCAGCTTCATTACATGATGGCCGAAAGTCATACTGACGCGAAATGAAGCATCATTTGGTCACTTAGGAACTTGACAATTACGTTCCTTCGTTCTTCATCAACGATATGGACCAAAATAGATGTATAGACGCCTTAATCAGCTCCACTGTTGGACCATATCCATGGGCTTCCAGGGGTGTTATTAGGCTTCAATCATCTGGAAATTTACCCCCCCCCCCTCAGGTCTTCAGCTCTGTTATTTTTTACCAACTGCATGTGTGAACCTAAGTAAGCATCGGTTTATCGTCTACCATGACACTCTCACATGTACTGAACTTGTGTGTGTTGAGTTTCTCGGTTGCTGCACACAGACAGTCTGTAAGTACAGTTTTAGTTGTGGGTGCTTGTGGGATTTTGTAGAATGCATACTCACATGACTCTCGTTTGATCAATCGTCCTCCTGTCCCCGCGCAATCATCCTGGTGAGTTCTCACCAAAGGGGGGAGTTTCGAGTTTCGCTCTTATTAGAGTCATCAGTAGTGCATATCCTTGGCCGTGCCGGGGTTTGAACTCCGGATATCTGACATCACTACTCATCTGAATTTTCAGGTCTGAACAGGCGAACACGTTCACAGTTGAGCGATGCGAGTGGTATGCCCGATGGCTGGAACGATCACCCAGTTGGTTGTTTCTATCGGTTGACCCGCGTGTCAGTACTTCTCAGTCACGTAGTGCCAGAGAAGCTTGAAACCTGCTGGACAATTTTGGATAAGTTGTGGGTAGTTGGGGGATTTGTAGAATGGAAGCTCACGTCACTCTCGTTTCAGTTCTCAAATCTGAGTCCTTCAGCACCGGCTGGTATCGCAACTTGACCGACAGTTAATTTGATTGGATCTTTCGACCACTTTTAGGTGCAGCTAAGTGGGCGCAGGATGACGAACATTTACTGGGGTTGTCAAAATGAAGTTTTTACGCCTCCGAGTTCACTTCGTATCTTCAACTGGAGAATCAAGAGCTGTGGTTAATCCATTCAATACTGTTGACAGCACAGTTCTATTAAATGCAAACTCTGGGTGGAAAATGGATCTAATATATATCTTGGCGTTTCCATAGCTGATCGATGAATAAAAAAGTAATGAACAACTAGATATCACAAGTGCTTACAAGTCCTTACAACCCGATGTTCAGGGTGGGAATTGGTCTGCAGTATTTTACCAGTACTCGGTAGACACAACTAGTATGCTGCCGGATGGATTTTTCCCCGGATTTTCCTTGCATTCTTGTAGTTCAGGTAAGAGCATCGAATATTTTCCGCGCGATTGGCTGCCTGGAAATCCGATTCTGTCGTTGCTCCGTGCTCTGTTTTTCTGGTTCAATGAATCATCATAGACCTTTGTTCCCGATGGTTCCTTTCAATTGTTCACGGTGCCCTCGGACAAGAAAACCTTTGGTTTTGAGTGGCTGTCTCGGCTTTTCCCACTTCGTATACTTATCGGTCCATCTGAGATTACACTGGCGTGGTGGCATGAAACTCCGTGTTCGGATTCACTGTCTCTCTTTGTCCATGGTGTATTATATCTGATATGTCTGTTATTGTTAGTGGGTTGTAGCCATCTACGTGAGGTTCTTGTTGTCTGTTCTTGCATGTTCTGTTGAAACCAGTCATACTTTTCTTCCGATTTTCTTCCCGCTCCCAAAACAAGGGACTGAAATAGTCACCGCAACCAATGACGCAATGTATTCAAACCAGCTGTCAAGCCAACGATGAATGAACTTCCCAATTCTGCCATATTCTCCGCATGGTTCCGAACAGGATCAAAACAGTGATCGGATGGAGGGAAATCATTCCGCTTTTTTACGAAAAACCCATCCTTCCGATTCCCCTGAGTCAGTGTTTATTTGAAAACTATAGTAATCAACATATGAATGCATGCAATTGGATAAATATTGCGTGGAACTATTTAACACTATGATCATATGTAGGCCTCATTTCGTCAACGCCTCCGAACAAAGCCACATTCGTTTGATTTTCGCTAGAGTTGTCTGCTGAGCTTGGCTTTTTTCTGTTGTAAACATTGCCTCACCAATGGAGCTGACATCACAACTGTATTGTTTGTGAAGCGGGGCGGAGCTGTGCTTCAATGGATTTGCACGGTTCAGGTCCGTTTCACAACGGTTTTGTGACGAAACATTTGCAACAAATTGCCAAACCCATTAGATGACAGCTGAAGAACCTGCGTTATCGACGTTCTCTTCTACATCGCAGCCATATTGATTAGAATGCAATCAAACAGGACACTGTTGCAGTGAACATGAGGTGGGTTCTGCTGAACACCAGTCAAACTTTAAGCAGATTTCCACTAAGGTGGGTTTTGCTACAACGTACTTCAAAGTACCGAATTCATTTACAAACTGACTGGAAAGTTATTCAGTTTGGATCGAACGAGATGCGATTTCATTAGGTTAGTGATATGCTCCAGGGATGAGAGATGCAATATCTTCTCTATGGGTCCTCATAATACAGAATAAGTTATGTGTAGACGTAAACAACGATTGTTCGTGCATTCAGTTCCCTTTATGAATTTCACGAAGGCAGGAAGAAGCATCCTAACAGGATAGATTGATTCCACCTATTTCGCAAAAAATGCAAAAAATGGAATCTGTGGCTATCCTTGGTAAGGCCGACACCGAATCACGTCTACAGCCCATGTAGTTTTATCCAACATGATGATGACCTTTTCTGGCTATAATGTTTTCACTGGCTTGTGTGTCTGTCCGTCAAGTTGTCTGCCCGTTATCCTGCCGTAAACTTGATTCTGACTGTATGTAAACAGCTGACGGAATGTGTGAAACAGCTGAATTCAGTCTATCCCGTGACGATGCCTTTTCTTGCTGTCATGATATTATCGATCTGCTGGTGCACTGGATGAGCATGATGATCTCCAAGACCGGTTTCACCGGTCTTGGGTTGTCGCAGGGTTTTCAGAAAGCTTGTGAGGGAGGATCTTAATACATTTTTCTTTTCTCTTCTTTTCAGCGCACACTCCAGCCATTCAGACAGCCGTCGTGAGCTCGTGTGAATTCTCATCAGCTCATCGTCATCCGAACCATTATGCGCGAGTAACTTTTATATTACTCAACCAAATTCGGGTAACAAATATAACGGAGATAGATAAATCCACGAAATGTATACAGTGGGCCAACCAGAAATGCTGCACTTTTGAAACCGATCATATTAGCTCCTTCAAGGGGTAGTCTTCCCCGAATAGCGCAGAACAGTGTCATCGGACGCCCACTACCGATAGGTGACTTCTCAAAGAGAGACCGCCCTCTATGAGGGGTCAAGAACTTCCGTCTTTTTGTGTGGTCTACCTGCATGGACAATGTAAATACCAGATTATCATGCGTTGTCACTTTCTATCCCTTGGCTCACCTACTTTTATTCAGTAATAGAGATGGAAAATGACACCGTTGCTACAATTTTTGCTAAGAAACACGCATCTCCGAAATCAGGAATCCGAAAAATGCCTCCTTGACAATTGTGGATGAATGCTAACTTGATGATGTGTTCCAGGTGGGGAAGCAAGCACGAATCATTCTGAGAACAGAATATTACTTTTCTAAATAGGACAAACTTGTCTTCTGGGTACAAACTCACAAAAGCTCAGTTTTACTAGATCAGAGCCACAATACGGGGTAGAACACAATTGTATAATTCATCAGATGAAAAATGGCATACTGTGTCCCGCATTCCAACCACGCCTTAGACAAGATTCTCAAAGGACTTGCTTGGTGAAATGCGAACGTTCCTGATGAAGCTTTAATGTAACCTACACCGTAGATGAGTTAGATATCTTCCGGGCACAAAAATTTGATTTAATATAGAAGCGATGAAATCTGGTCCAACTTTAACGGGTTACAAAGATACACAGAGTTCAGACGGAAGAATTAACCTCGGATTGAGAATCAAACTTCCGTTGACGGGTCATTGTAGCTCCAATGATAGTGAATTAAAAGTAACCTTTGCCACACTACACTTTCCTTATGGCGTCCATACTGTTCTAACATTAGTACAGTTTATCGCAGGACAAACTGATTGGCAGCTGGTTTAAAAATAGTTCGGCGGATGACAAAAACGACTAGAGTGCGTAATGGGACATGTGGATGACTCCATTCAAGCTATCTGTTATGTGGATGCCCAAACCATTGTGCCTAAACACAAAAATTGACAGCCGCACTGCTCGGTAGACAGCCATGTCATCAGATATCCCATGTAACAAACAATGTTTGTACTACCACTTGTTCCAAATGTTCCCCGTGGAAAACCGCCAGCAAGCGGAACAAACGTTGTCACGGTAACCAGTCAGACTCATTCGAAATTTGATATGCAACAAAACTTGGCCACCTGTGTAGCACTTGTATTCTAGACAGTATTCCCGTGCGCTAACGGAAAACATCCCAAGACCAAGAATACTAGATTTCGGTCTTTCGGACGTTCCCGTAGGGGGAGGAGTTTGCAGCAGATCAGATGATATCGGTGAACAGGTCAATTCTGATTTTGCATATGCCCACGGAAAAGAAAAGGGATAGTCCGACAAAAGAATGGCTGCTCCGTGACGCAACAGACTACTCATACGACGGCAGAAAACTCTTCGGTAGTACTCTGTAAAGCACACTGCTCACAAGGTTGCTGATATCTCTTTTAAGAGGTCCAAGCAACCTTGTGAGTGGTGTACTCCTTCTTCAAGAAAACTCAGTGCGATATCTCGAATATCGTGCCAGCTAAAACATCAGGCAGCTTGTGTGCAGCAAATCCAGTTGACGAATACCAGCTGAGATTCAATTAAGCCTTCCTTTAACATCAAGTTTCTTTGCAGATGAGTGTATTTCGCAGCTTCGTTCTGTTTTTGTTAGACCGGAGAAACTTCGTTTGTTGGGCTATTCCCTCAGCATTTTTGTTACAACGTTTTCATCGGCAATCTAAGCAGCCTGTCGAATTCGCAGTGATTTTTCGCAAGTGTAGTGTTTTTTGTGTGGAAATTTTCAGGGAATTTGACAATAATTTCAATCAACAGCTTTCCGTAATTTTCAGCATTGTTTGAAAATATTTTGGCAGGACAGCCACAAGTACACGCATAAATAACAAGCATATACTTGCAAAATGTGCGATACTTTAACCCTGACGACTATCGTATGGCACGAAGTATGAATAGCTGGCATCCGAATTGGATTCGCCGGTCAACATTGGTCGAGCCACTGAACGCCTGAGCGTGGTGAGAGGCCACAGTCGGTTTGCGCTGAGCCGAATGCGGTGCTGAGCGCAAGCCCCTGGCACCAATGTAGACTCGACGGAATGAGATCTGTGGGCGAACGTACACGTGCTTGTTGTTAGCCTTCGGCCGGCCTAAACATGGCCGTATAACAATGGACAACAGCGATGATTACTTGTCGGTCATCGAATTATCGGTGTCATCCATCAGTTCCTTGAGGGTCCAGCATAATACCGCACTTCTCCTCGTATACCGCTCTGCAACTGTTCCCGGGAGTCGTTTATACTACACTGTTAAGGTGGTGTTGGATTGCTTGCGATGTCCAGTTAAGCCTACAATTAATAGGGTTGTCATCCTTGTGATAAAAATAGCCTTGGCTGCTATACTCCAAACTGCACTCAAGCCAAGGTGATAAAACGGACTCAATGTTGAGGCGCCATTGGCTATTTTTCAGCGGCTGTAACAAATTTCCAAGGACGAAATCATCAAAGTTATTAAAAGCGTCATTCCTACTCGCAGTCAGTCCAAACTTACAACCCTGATGAATCCGGCTTTTCACAGTACCGTAAACCTGCCCCGGAATCTGTGCACGGTGGCATCGAACCTGTGTAACAACATGCTGAGTCACTGTATCTATCCCTCTTTTTTGCTCAGCCATTACAACATCCAATAGCTGTATGGTATGAATGAAAACTGCTCATCATCGTGGCTTGTTCGACAAAGACATGGTTGCTCAATGTGTTTAGGATTTTGCCATCTTTTAAAGGCCTATCAGATGACATCACAATCGTTTTCTCCTCACAAAATAAAAATATGGAAAACAAATAAACGTAAGACCATGTCACTCAGCTTAGAAGTATTGATCAATTTCTTTCGCAGATCAAGACAACCTCAGTCCATATTTGCTCACTCCGAAACTTAAGGTGAGATAGCAGGAGAGACAGAATGATTGAAAGTATTCGTGAACCGTACGAAAGATGTGGAAAATGTAACCTCATAGAATGAATGGTTTAGGCAAGAATAATCCGCAGCAGCCATTTGCCTTTCCAGTCCCGTCTGAAATTGATAAACATAAAGCGAAGCGTTCTTTTGTTCCTTAGTCATTGGTAACAAAGAATGCCTTGTGACTGCATCGAATTCAGAGTCACCCACTTTTGTAGAATGCCGTCGCATACCAAAACCTACTGACACGTTTTCTACTATCCAAACCTTGAGAGAACCCCCCAAGAATGAACGCTGCACTTAGATACACTTAAGACACCGCTGCATGCAAAATCAACCTTGTTGGCACTGCAGAGATATTTGGGGGCTTTTAATGGAGATTACGTCCCGTAAATGAAGCCGATCTATGTTAAAAAGCCACGAAGCACTGTACAGCCACTTCGTCATCAACAGTGTGCATCTCACGAAACTTAGGGTGTTTCACGCCCGCGACTTCCCGGGTCGCAGTTTGAACACTAAAACCTTTAGGCCACAAGCTGCTGATCAACAGCATGATTAGCTCACACTTAAGCGGAATACAGTGCCACTCATGCCCGAATCACGAACTCCGCATCAGGTGGTCACGTGTTGATCGGCCAGCGCGTGACAACCGTGTCTGTTTTTTTTCACAGCATAGATTGGCTTCCGTTACAGGACGAAATCTCCATTCATAACGCCAGCCCTAAGTTGTGTAATTCACATCAGAACGTGGTTGATAACATTACTAAGCATCAAACACAACCGCACACCGCACACCGGATACAGACTGGAATTCATCGGTGCAAGGAAAAATTTTAAAAATAACCAGTGACTGTTTCTCATCACGGAAAAGTTTGAGACGGACAAAGGCTTATTAGCAAATCCCAATTCTGTTCCCTTTCATCTTTCACCTTCCGAGCTCAGTGGTTAGAGCGCGAATTTACTGACCGAAAGGTCCGCGGTTCGAACCCGACCTCTGCCTCTCGACTTCTCCTGTCTAGGCTTGGGCAACCTGGCAGTATTCCAACCCTCGTGCTTCCTTCTGGTGGCATGGCAGCTGGGCACCAAAAGGCTGCTACAGCTGAACGATTTTTTCCACCTTTCCAACTGCGAACAAATGTGGCTAAGGCTACGAATTTCCTTAAACACCACCCTTCTCCTCAGAAGCTTCTTACGAACCCATTCAAGTTAAAGTGTGGTGGACATCCATGCCCTAACTCAACACTTCCTCGGAAGCCTGCTCGAGGAAGCAACAAGGCTTGCTGAACTAGACCGAAAGCAGGGAAATTATGCAGCCCAGTAGTGTCGGCCATCACCAGCAGAATGTTCATTATTCTCTTTGAGACTATTGATTTATAAGCAGTTCTTAGCATGTGTGTCTGTTTTTCCGAAGCTGTATACCAGCTGTGAAGTGAAACAGCATTAACAACAAAAAGTTGGTGGAAATCTTTGCATCGTCAGATCCTGTTCGGTGTCCAAGGGCCAACGAAATGGTATGGTTTGGATTCATCCCAACTACTTGTATAAGACAATAAATGTTCCTTCAAATTCTACCTACCGGGCGCTGAGTTCATGAATGCTCTGACGCCGGGTTAGGTTCACCATTGTCAGCTGACATACTAAAGCTTGGGACGGACCCTAAATGAGCTTGCCCGGGTTCCAGAGGCTTGCCACCGATCACCGTGTTTAGGCAGCCGCAGTTTCAGAGACCGACTCTTCATCGCGCAGTAGATAGCCAATTTGAAATAATGTAACTGTGAGTAACCAGCAGACAAAAGATTAGCCAACTCTGATGAAAGTTGCTAGGTGATTGGTGATATATGATAGATAGCGGACCTAAGAGAACAATAGCAGACTCAGTCACGCGGTACTTAACAGGCACGAAGTACGGCGTGATGACTACCCAGACTTTCCGCGCCGTCTACAATCTGCCTACTGATCAACCTAGATAGATACAATACCACACACTTTCGGTAGCCGAAATTATGGCCATCCGACCCCATGAACCGATTCTTTGTCGGATAAAATCCCTCGTGCATGGCCAAGCTCTCCTCCCCTCAACAGGCATGTGCCCCCAGTTCTGAGCACACAGTCTTAACAGCCTATGCTAACAACCTCAAATAACCTGAACTAGATGTTTTTAATCAGGTAGTCAGACTCAATTTCCTCCACCTTTTTTGGGTTTTCACTATGCTCATTGCATAGCCGGCGAAACCGTATGGCCTGTGGTAAACTTGCAGAAGCCGTATTCATCGAACCATTTTGGTCGGTAATCTGAACGATAATATTTGGAATCATCAACGAAGCCAAGGGTAAGTCTTTCAGCTTTCGCCTCTTAAAACCGATCCTGGGTCGGATGAGATTTTCACTCAAAAGGCTAGTCCTGTGTAGTGTCCACCCTTAAGTCCGGTATTTTTTCGAAAAAAGGGAAGATATATGGCAAGAAGGCAATTAAGCGAAGCATGTCCTGGAGCCTTGTTGAGGGACGGGCGACAACGCAAGACCGCTTGTAAATTTATGCTACTAGGAATTTTCAGTAGGCAGTGTGTCCAGTACGCAATTTCTAGAAGTTGAAGCGCATCTGAACGGCGACTGGAAACAGTCACAGAGATTCACGCACTGTCAGGAAACACAGATGAATTAGTATTTCCGCATACGGAGTTGTTTGTTTTGTCTGGAATTGTCTCTAATAAGTCCCTTCGGATTTCTGGGTTCCGCTATCTCCCTTTCTTACCAAGTTCACTATTATGCCGTGTGTGAAAAAGTTCCTTTGTGAAGATGACTTAATCTGCTGTGTGGAATCATTTGGTGCTCCCTACCCCACCCTCTTAGAAGGACAACTGATGAAATAACTACCTTGGAGTACGAAGTGAGATTTAGTATATATCTACACCTTTCAGTTCCAGCGCTTCAACTGGGATAGAACGAACCTGATTTATCCGCTTTGATGTGATGTTTGCTGTTTGCACTACTGACCGTTTCCCAGGCATTTCGTTGTACCGATTCTGGATGAATTCCAACTGGAATGACCCTTGATATTATCCAGTGGTAACTATCAAGTAGTTCTTCATACAGAACATTGAATGTTTCAGTTGCCCTTCAATACCTAGTAAATGGGTGTATATCAAACTAGGCTCAAAAACAGCCATACTATTTGGGAGGCTTGGATATAAGAAAACGAACGAAATGCCAAAGACCGCACTGGGAAATTTGCGAGCTGGGTGAGGACTGCCGTGAGTGCGAGATCTCTTAGAGTAGCTGACGAGTTAAATGAGCATTCTGGTAAGTTATTGGTAAACGTGAAACTTCTCGGCTGCTCCTCAAGCACTGGGTGGTTTCACATGCTCTTTGGACTGCGAGTCATGAGGGTATCTTCGTTGTGACATTTAAAGCCCTGAATCTCCAGTAATACTGACCAGCAGCCCATCGATTTACAAAATTTTAGACACTCCACTCTCGCCAGCGATGAAGCATTCCTCAAGAAACCTAGTTAATGTTCGCATTTCCTCTTGGCTCATCAGTACCAAATTGCTGACAATCAGTAAACAAATATTTTGTGACCCCTACAGAACAGATTGAGTTTAACGCTGTGCTTTGTTTTCCTCTACAAAATCTGAGAATGTGGTCGTTGGTTTGTTCGCTAAGCTGGGCAATTTGATTGCAAGCGCTTCATTACCAATCGAGATGACATAATCAGTGCGTTCTCAGGGAGCGTAGTAGAGCGTAACGATGGGTTAGTGGTTGTGCATTGAGTTGCGTGTGTGTTAACATACATACTGCTAGTCGGAGCCGACCTTCGATCACGACTGGTTGTTCGGTCGGGCGGTTCCATTGGTTGCTCTATTATCCTGTGTTCCGATTGATCGATGACGACGTGACCTTTGAGCTTGGACTTTTCTGCTCTTTTGCTCTGATCGGTGCTGGAGTGACCTCTGTTCTGGACCCCTCTGGATTCCAGTTTGTGAACTTTGTTGATCCGACTCCACGGCATTTCTTGTTTTTTGCCACACGCAGTACCGCATGGGGAGCTATTGACGTTTTTCGGTCCTTCAGCGCGTGAGTGTTACGGAGAGGTGAAAACCAGCGGCTCGGCCAATATAAGGAACTGATGCAACTGAGTCAGGCGCACTGCGTATCGGTTCGTCCTGAGGATATTGCAGAAACCGATCACATGAGCTGGAACAAGCGGCGCTTGCGGATGAAGAATCTCAGTTAAGGAAACCAAACAAAGTTCGCTGACCAAACGGTCGACAGCTTTCAGTAGGCTGCACATACAGTCAGCACATATAGCCGGCTGCCAAGACTGCACTGGAAGGAAGGAAATTTTCCGCCCAAACTTCAAGCGCTTCCGAAAGTAGGATCAAACACTCCTGCCGATCGCCTAGTGGATCGCGAGATAACTGGGGCGAATACACGGGGTTTTTTTTGCGGGCGCGAATGTGCGGCAAGGAGTAAGGCTACGCCGACATTCCAATCATTCGAAACATGCCACCTACACAGGTAAGTACAGCTAGCCTAACCCTCTCCAGCAAACCCTAGATGACAGATTTGGGTGTGATTAAGTGCAGGCGCTCGTTTGCAATATCAGCCCACAAAATTTCACGGAGAAGCCATCAAATTAAATCATACAGAGGAACAGTCAAAATTACCACATGTCTGGATCTTACCAAATGCACCTCCGCACGCACAGATCATGGCGGGGTGCATTTGGATTTTAGGCTGACCACTGCAGGATCGCCGAAGGAGAAATTTGCTCTCAGAATATGGCTATACCATCTTTCAGTGTCAATCATTTGATAATTCACCGTGAGCATACCCCGTGCTGTTTAGGAAATATTGGTTCAGCCATGACACGAATACGGACGTCAGCAAGAGACTTGTTAGTCTGATTTCTGTAAAATGCCAGCTTATGGAACACTGGGGCTAAGGTCTTATATATTCCCTCAACCACCGTACCGGACGGGTCATCTATGTCACCCCTAATTGCAGTATTTAGCTTGCCACTTTCTAATTTTTTTGTGTGCAAAAATACTGTTGGTCTCGAAATTTGCAGCAATTCACATGGCACTTCAGCGGGAACCGCGGGTCAACGACTCCAAGCTGTCTCAAATAACGGCCAGAAACGAGTCACTTTTGAGTCAAAGATTGAGCGCACCTTCTGCGGCCTGGAACCTGAAACGTGAGTACTTTCTCGGGAAAGGAGCCGAGTTGAAAGGCTGACTGTTCTTCTTGTAAGACATCTCGAATCCTACGTGATAAACGCTGTTGTCCTGCGTGAAACCCGGACGTCTGAGCAATGAGAACTGAGAGGCTGGCTCTGGTCATGCGAACACTGTCCCGGATTCGCATTTTCGGAGAACATGAATCGGAGAATGAGGAGTACACCGAATTGCAACAACAGCCGATTACGGCTGTCGAAGGGAAAGTCCAACTCTCCAGGATGAAGAAAGGAACGAATTGTGCGATCAAATGTCGGAACTAATCGGATATGAACCTTCAAGTGATGCTCTCTCCCACTGTCGAGTTGGCAAAGGCTCGGAAGTCTCCAAAAAAGCTATTGGGTCTTGTCGAATTCGGTTAATGAGCGACAGTGGTGGAAGATTACTAACACCAAACATATAGCTCAACGTAGGGCGGATACCCGTTGCCCTGTGAATTCACCGAAGAATTCGGTGTGGACACTTCATCGACCAAGTCATCGTACTTCAGAAAGAACGCCGTTACCTACTTATTGGAAAAGTTATTCGTGCGATACTGATCGCTCTTAGGTGCGTAGTTAAGTACGCGTCGCACTTAGAAATCGAGTACGTGGTGTACCAGAACGAAGCTCGTTCGAGTTGGATGTGAGAGAACTGCATCGAATTTTTTCGCAGCTCTGGAGGCATAAATTTTGAGTTTCATATTGCTACATCCTAGTGGACTGCAAAAATGCACCATGCTATTAGAGAGGATATTGGCAGCTCGGGTGGATCGAGGAATCTGCTTGGTGACATTGCGCCAAGAGTCGTGTTATTGCAGGGACACTGTTTCGTAGCAAAGCGATGCGTCGATCAGTAGTAAAAAAGTAACTGTTCAGCTGTAACACCCTTTCGGTGCCCAACTGCCATGCCACTAGAAGGAAGCACGAGGGCTAGGATGCTGCCAGGTTGCCCAAGCCTAGACAAGGGAAGTCGAGAGACAGAGGTCGGGTTCGAACCACGGACCTTCCGGTCAGTAAATTCACGCTCTGACCACCGAGCCATCTCACCGTCAGTCAGTGTATGTTCGGTAGCGGTGTGCACATACATACTACTACGAGTGTGACTGGCTGTTTGGATGCTACGTAATGTCAGTGTAGTTCTCGCAAGTTTAGCAGAACCAAGCGAAGGGTGGAAACGAGCCAGGGAAGGTTAAACAATGACTTGGCAGCGAAGTGTGAAAGCCATCACCAGCACACTCAGCTGTGCTGGTCATTGCCGTCTCCCTGGATGGGGACCACGAAACGGGCCACATCAATGGTTGGAGACATTGTCAGACATGGCGCAGTCGCGTCCTCAATGGCGTTCGTGCATCCTTCAATGCATAGCTCCCTTCGCAGTCCCCCCACTTAAAAGTCCACTGACAGACCTGTATTTACGCACCAATTTATCAGCTCCCGCCTCCAATGCGCAGCTACCTAACCTACCTCCCCAAATCATCGATGGACGATATTGTGGTAGGTACAACCACTGTACGACAAGAACACGGTTCTTACAGCTGATAATGAGATAACATCGGAGTTTGTTCTGACCGACTCCAATCCGTTGGTCAATGCCTGGATGAACCTTGGCTATAACTTCTTTGAGCTCCATTGTGATATTTGCTGATATGGCCCAGGGATAGCCAACACAAACTCAGCAGCGGCGTATCGTGTCTCCCGGAAGTTACACCATGCTCCGTTATTCAAGTACGCCGTCCTCCTGCCCGTTTGCCCAACATGAAACGCTACCGTCGGCGCAGTTGATTTGTTATATTACTCTGTCCCCTGCTACTGTCGGTCTGTTTCCTTCATCAGAGAAATCGGTTTCGACAAGCTTACAGAGCACACCCAAACCGCTCTGCTGAGTGAGGGTTATCATATACTCATATTCCCATTTGCATGGCCTTGTCAGCCAGTTACATCATTTCGAGGTTACGAGTGATAGGTAACAAAATAAACTCATCTCAAACCAGCATGCTTCCGAAAATCGATCACTTGCCGCCTGTCACATAGTTAATCAATGATAATCGTGAATCAGTAAGCTACTTCGCACGCAGCAATGACAGTGCCAACTAAGTCCCGATGGGTTTTCCCTCGACTGCTTGGATAACACTAACAACCATCGGCAGCCAGGCAAAAGACTCTGCTGAAAGCACCAGTCAAAATCATTTTTGGGGCCCAATTCCGCCGCGAAACCAAAAGCCACATTTAGAAAAAGGATCAGGTAAGCAACAAATGCAAAATTCTCTTCATTTTTTCAATGATCAGACTAATCCGTAATGATATACTCGTCATATAAACAAATAAAACACCACGCATGAAGAAGCGGTGCATAGGAATGTTGTCCATACCGGTTGTTTTCTAACAAACATGTCGGAAAAAATCAAGAAACCGGGAGTGTATACTGTTTGAAAGTAAAAATTTGAAGAAGGCGCATGGAACTGCACATACAAAAAAACAGTAGGATCGGAGGCATGCACCTCGTTTATGGAATAATCGAAGTACCGTGTACGAATCACGACTACCAATGTTCGGAATAATTATAACATAGTTTTGACATTCAGATGGAAATCTGTCGAAAATAGTTTAGTTGCACATGGTGTTTCTTTTCACACCATACTACGACCTTTGGATACATGAAAAAGTGTGTAAAACATAAAAATATGACAAATTTTCACGATTCGTCGTGGACAGGAAGGTCCGGTTGAAACAACCGGAACATTCAATTCACAGTACAGAGGGTAAACAACTTCGGTGTCAGATAAATATTAGAAAGACAGAGTAAAAATACTATTACAGAGTTGTTGTTACTCATCCAGCTGATGGGCTCATCTTCCACCGCATTCAGTATCTAGGATAGCCAAGAACGCGTTCGGCCACACCCAGATAATAGACAGTCTGTGCAATACCAAACAACGGAGCCATCACCATCACACGACAACCAGCTCCCTTGAACAAGGCACGGTACCCTTCGTTCCGCAAAGTTTGGCTGTGTGGTAAGCAAAACACCCGAAAATGAGTTCGCACACACGTGAACAGGCATGAAATGCATGGAAACAGACATTAGCATGAACAAGAACAAATGGAATTGTGGAAAGAGTAGTGGGTTCTGTCAAGCGTCGTCTTCGTTTGTTGTTTGTTGCTGAGTCTCTGTCTTATAAATGCCACGGCCGAGCCACATCCCCTTGTTGCTCTAATGTAGTGGCGAATAGATGGGGGGTTGTCTGGTGAATCCCTGGTCGGGTCAGACGCAGAATGTCTTCCGTTCTTATGATGCAAAGGGATCGGTCAGGTGACCCTTGGAACGACAATTTAAGGGTGTTAACTCCAGAAAGTGAGCCCATCTTCACAATCAGTAAACGGACTAATTTCAATCTCATAACATGATTTTCCTTAAGGATCAGTGACATTTAGGACAAAAAAATCGTTCACCTGTGGCATTCTTTCGGTGCCTAGCTGTCATTCCACCAGAAGGAAGCACGAGGGCTGAGATACTGCCAGGTTGCCCAAGCCTAGACAGGAGAAGTCGAGAGGCAGAGGTCGGGTTCGAAGCACGGACCTTCCGGTCAGTAGATTCGCGCTCTAACCACTGAGCCATCTCGCCCCCAGTTAGGATAAAACACTGTGCACATGCAACAGTAGTCAAGTTTCCTGGGAGGTTAACAGCTACGTAAATGATGTTTTACACGTGATATAAGTTGCGTTCGTCTCGGCGACCCTCGTGGTATCATTCCATCCAAGTGACATCCTCGTACATGAGTAAAGTCCTACCAACGAAAACGAAAAACAAGCGTAATCCGGCTTAGGAAATTTCGCAATTCCTCCAAATCACGTTTTTCTAATTTGTGTCGTCTACAGATTTGATGAGTATTTTTAAAGGGTGAAAGAACACAGCACAGTAAAGAAATTATAAAGAGCCGGTCAATGTAATTTATGAATTCCTGTCGCTCTCAGAAAGTGGCGGTTGCGCTGAGTAAGCTCACGGAAAAGACAAAAGAACCAACGCAGTATACATAGGTGGCGTGTCTTACGAGCTTCTCACTGCTTATGCTTTCCGTTTCATCATTTGACGTAGCCTTGGAGAAGCTGTTTACATGCTTCAATTATCTGCGATTTCAGAGAGGGAATCTAGTGCACAGGAAGAGTAGAGCGCGCCAAGGAATTCAGATACAGATATGGGTGAATGTGAACTTCACCTAAGAAGGATAAAACAGCTGTTTGAACTCATCACTAGTGCACACTTGAGAGTGCTGAGTAAGGCTCGAACCAGCAGCCTTCCATACGGCAGTCTTGACACGCCGATATTCAGCTAACAATGCCTCTGCATGGCGTTGTTCTCAACCGGCACTTATCTGTCCGTCAAAAGGAGACCGGACCTTACCGTGGTGTGACAGTTTGTGTGACTCCACGACCCACTGAGCTATACTGGGTGGTATCCATGCGACACTCACGGCCTCTCATACGTGGTTGGCCAATGGTCAGAAGTAGGACCAAAAGTCTTCCGGATCTTCAGGTTAGGGGTTGGAACTTGTCCCGTAAATGGTAATGTACTTGCATTTCCCGACAAACACTGCTGACCTGTGGTCAGGCTTTTGTTGAGAACCCCAATCGTCCTCTTGTCTGGGTGCGGGCGCCGTGGCATTATCCCAGCCCATGTAAAACCAGTTACAATTAAAAATGCTCTGATGCCACATCGGCCGTCGCATGGTGTCACCAATCGAGTCGCCTTGCTTCCCACATACAACAGGGCGCGTAAGCAAGAACATGCTACCACTGACGCCTCCATTCTTACAATTTCACGTTTTCCCTCTTCTACCCTACCACACTGAAGTTAGGATACTCTCTCCACAGGTCCCAGCACAAGGACTGATCAGTTCGTCCACCGTACACTCAGCTGCAGCTTCTGTACGTCCGGGTTCAGTCACAACCCTAAACACTTCGAAGTCTGTTTTCATACCCCGAAAACCTGTCTACTTAGCCGCCTTTAATGTTCACACACTGAAGTAAGCAGGTCAACAGGTGGCTCTTGCTCGCACGCTGGATTCCCTCTGCAGTCATGTATGCTGTCTGTCAGAAACAAGGATGCAAGACCCGAGTACTGTGATCGAACTGACTGCCCCCTCGCTCTCTTCCAGGTTCCGGCTGCGCAACTCTGGTGATTCAGAGGCCACTGCAGCTGGATATGCTTGGGTGGGAACTGTATTGAGCGACCGAGCGGAAGCTTCTCTGCTTGATTGGATACCCGTTAATAGTCGCCTCTGTGCGGTTCGTTTGGCAACATCTGTGAGAGAATTTAGAGGAAGTGAGGTCCATCGCACCCTGTTTATTGTGTCCGCCTACGCCCCAACTGACTGTAGCTCTGAATCTGCCAAGGACAGTTTCTATGACGCTCTAGGTGCCCTACAACATTGGGTAAAAGCTCAGATATCGTTGTGGTTTCTGGTAGCATTAACGTCCATGTAGGTAGCCTAAGCGCTGCTGAGAACCATTTGGGTTGGATAAGATGCGCACGGAAAACGAAAGGTATCCGCTTTGGCCGATCACAGAATTCCTTTACAGTACCTATCTTTGGAACAGCGGAAATCGCTTGACAATTTGGTGTCCATCTACGAACCAGTCCCGAATCCAAATAGACCCTATTATCGTCAGTTACAGGTGGCGTGGATCGATCACTGCCTGCCACTCCCTCTGGAAAAACCAACGTGGACTCTGACTATGTACTTGTCCGTAGATGCTTTTCATTGCGCTTTTCAGGTCTACGCAAAACACGCACACCTCACAAAGCCATTCCCAGAAATCTAAGGGAACTATAAGAACAGGAAACTTGAACGTCTGCCGACAGTCCGATGTTGGATGCTAAAGGCCACTGAGAACAGATATCCAAAATGCTACGCAAAGCCGGAACGCAAGCCGTTCCACTTGATTTGTTCGACTGGCACTTGGAAGCCTCTTATCAGCGCAACTATCAGGGACCGAAATGGTTCTACCTTGGTATGGCCGACACTGAATCATCTCTACCACCCATGTACTTTTATCCAACTTATTCCGGGGCCTGATGACCTTTGCTGACTGTAATGCCTTCACTGACCTGTGTGTCTTTCCGTCAAATTCTCTGCGCGTTATCCTGCACCAAACAGCTGACGAGAGACGCAAAATAGCTAAATTCAGTCTATCCTGCTATGATATTTCTGGATGCTCTCATGAAACTCCGTTGTTTAGTAGTTTGTGGGTTCACGTTAACATTACTACTGTCTGAACAATTTTCTATTCATCTTAATGTGACTATTCGGGTTGGTCTACGCCCTATCCCATGAGGACTGGTGGTTATCTATTGTCTGACACCACAGGGAATCTGGAACTGACGACAACCTCAGAAGTTCGACGGATACTTCTGTGTGAAAATCCCTGTTGTATAAAATTACCGAGAGAGTACAATTAAGAAAACTGGCAAACAAAAAGAAACCGTAGTCATGGATAGCAATAAGGTGACGACAAACGAGAACTTACACGAAACAATCCCAGATACCGGTAAACGCCTTTTCGCCCTGAGCGTGCTGAATGGTTTGAATGCGAGTCTTGACAACTGTTTTTCGTGCAGAAGGGTAGAACGGCGAATGCCGGGGCTCAACTCAGAAGCAAATACATCAACAGCACGGTCCTAGTAAAAAAAACTACCATGGTGTTTGTTACTGACATCTTATCGGCCTGGTAAACGATTACGGAGTACAACATGGAATGCAGCTGCTTCATCATATTACGTCTGGAAGTGGTCTGAACCCCAATAGTGCCAACGAAAAATACCATGCGTAATACGTATGTGAATTGATTGGCGTGGATTGGGAGGGAGGGAGGGAGGGAGGGAGGGAAGTCTACCGAAATATCTCTCCCAAAGAGAACCCTAGTGAACCAGAGCTTACTTAACGACTGAGCATGGCACTGGCCGAAGTTGTTTGAGTCCTCAATATTTAAGCACCATGGGCGGTGATCCCAGAAGAAAGGTCACAGAGTTGGAGATGAGCGTTTCTTCAAGGGTAAAGTGCGAACATTGGGGGAGGGCTTGTGGTTTGAAGCAATACTGCCGAGATACGAAGCACCTTATTACGCGGTGCTGTTTAAAATGCCGTTTGGCTCAACGGTATTCGTCACTTGGAAGCCAGAAGGGTCATCATTTGCAGTGCACCTCTGTGTAACGGACATTTCGTTGCATTATTGGTTTTGTGTGCTTAAAGCAAAATCGCCATGGCCTGTGACTGGCTTAATGGCTTCTGTCATCCGAGTGTTGACAGTCAAAAAACATCCCAAGCCTCTGAGGTGGCTACAAGAAGATGCCATGCATTCGAGACAAGACCAACGGAGTAAATCTACCAACTGCAGTTCGCGGCACTACAACGTTACAGATTTTCTGCTCATAATCAGAAAAGGTCCTTTGCGTTCAAGATTATGTACGTTTGACATTTGTAATCGTGAGAAACGTGTTGAGATAGAAGCAGTTTGGCTTACCATACAAATTGTACTAACAAGCTTTTAGCAACCAACACTATCATTCAGAACCATATGAGTTATTCGCTTCTCAACTTGTTGAAGACAGAGAATCAACTCGAACGCTGGACTTGAACTGAACTCGGAAATAGTGAGTGAAGAATAATTTACCTGAAATCTCGATGCCGGAGTATCTAGAGTGAGCTAGTTTGGGCTCTTATTCGATTACGGGGCTGTATATAGCTATCCATATTGTTGCGGCAGCATCCTTGGTCGGTTAGTGAGTCTAAATCCACAGGGCGATTGATGCTAACAAGACTAACCACATTACGCCGGTAAATGACATGCACCGATGGTATACGCGTTGTACGCCGATCCGAAGAAAGCGCCTGGATCGGAGACCGAGTGGAAAGGCTCGTTATCTCAACCCTTCATTGTGCGAGAAGAAATAAACCTGGCTAGAAGACAAACGCAGAGAGAATGTGAAGCCAGAAGACGTTGACAACACCCACAAAGGCGTGAGGAAAATAGACGGCACTAGGCGGTTATTGACTAAGAACAGCCAGGTATGCACACACACACACACACAGAGAGAGAGAGAGAGAGAGAGAGAGAGAGAGAGAGTAGATTCAAGTGAAATTCGGGTATCAACACACAGTACAGAGAAACCATTCTCGTGTAGCAGGAAAGACAGAGATGCATGCGAGGAATGTGCTCCATAGCTGGATAGCATTTCAATATCAGGTCACGATCGCGACTGCCTTCGGATAATTTCGGACTCACAAACAAGTTATGGAGCTATGAAGCAATGCTAATCTAGCAAAAAACAAAAACCAGTGGTTGTGCTCCAGGAATCGTCGCAGTTGAATATAACATATTGTGTATCCGTTTGTTCTGACTGATAAGTGTATCAGGAACTGATAACAGCGTCTTTATCATGTGATCGTACTTTATGGTTTATCAGTATGGTTACCCTCGAGTAAGGGCATTCTCGGAAGGCCTTTAGTCAGTTCATCAAAGCATATGTGACGGGTGAAGTCAGCCTTTCAGAAGAGACCGTTTAGGAGAAGAGACTATTCCTGGTGCACATTTTTAAATGACCTCTCCAGAGTGAAACAGCTGTATTCTGTCAGGTGTTTGCACTTACCTCAGTCTGCTACATGGACTCGAATTTCGCTTATCCTAACCGTACCGGGCTTTGAACTCCTGACATTCGATATACGCGTTAATACGACCTAACTGACACACGCTAGATACGCTTTGCCATGGACGTTACATGTGACCCAAAACATAACAGACTGACTTGAACATAATGAACCTTTGATTATATTGTCCATTTTGGGTTGGTCTACTCGATGACAGATTAAATCTGTTTGAAACTTTGCGTAAAATTGGATTTGTGATACACCAGCGATACTAGTTTTGTGTGAGAACATGGATGAAAGATCGTATCGTCCAAGACTTCGGTGAGTTAGGTGTGTGGCAAATCCGTGAACTAGACTTATTGTATGTGCCGATAAACATTACACCAATCATGCCGATGTCGAGCATTATACGTGAAAACCTGGCTTTGAGTAGGTACCATAAGGTTGCGGTTTCGAATCCTCCAAGAGACACCTTGCAGATGACTCCCAACAGAAAGCAAACCAGTTTGTACAGCGTTCTGTGACTGTTTGTCGCAACTCGGTTTCACCTCCAGGGGCCTGTTTTCCATGCCCAGTTCAGAGTGGCGGAAGCAGAGAGGTGACCAACCCCTGACCTGGCAGAGGGGTATGAAGGAGAATACGAAAAGTTTTGGTGCTGTCGGTGTTACTCGCCTTCCAGGATGGGGACCGCGTGATCCCCACTACGCCTGGTTGGAGACACTGCAAGATATGGCTGCCAACCGATGTCAGTGGTGTTCTTGCTGGCAATTTCTATCCAGATTGTCTGAATGAGTGTCTGGAGGTGTAGGCACCTCGGAATGATTGTAGCAACCTAGCACTAAGTTCCTTCCCCGTCCACATTTATTCTTTTCTTCACAATGAGGCTTTCAAATAAATCATGGTTGTACGGCAGTGAAACATTGGTGTTGAACACTGATGTCAGGCTGTCGATGATGATGATGACTCCAGGGTGAACTCCGGAAGAGAGAAGACAAGTGTCGATGACAGAACTGGAAACTCGGATCTCCGACCAAGTACCCATTAGCGGGGAAACCTATTATGGGGAGGGCATGTACTGGGCCCACTACTGGGGCCGGCATCCCTTTGAATACTGATCCATTAGATGCAAACCTTGTAAATCATGTGGTGCCCAGGTATACATAACGATGTAGGACAGTATCCAGGGTAGCTCAAATGGAATATCCAAAAGCAGGAGATCATGACTTCGGTACCAACCCTGGTGTTCATCTTCTCGCCAGCAAGGACGTCCGATTTGGGATTTTTAAATATCCTAGATGAAAAAACTATATCAATAAAACACCCCATTAAAGTCATAAAAGAACTCACCATCACACGGAGTAACAGCAAAGGCTGCAATCATGCCAGCCGTAAAGCCAGAACCGAAGGACCAGTAGAAGACCGCCTCTACGCTATCGGGCGCTCTTCTTGGGCCCTAGAATGAAAAGGACAATTATTCATTTGCGTGTCTCGTTAGCACCAGTGTCATCTGCGAATGAGTGTGTTTCACAATTATTCAACTTTGGAGCTTGAATGAAGATCATAACAAAAAGTATGTGACGAAGAAGCAAGCACAACCACAGCAGTGCAAGGCTCCAAAACCATTCTTTGGCATCAGTATCCCCTTTTGTGGATGTTCACGGGAGAATTACATGTGAATACAGCTCATGCGACATGCAACTGAAGCTCAGGTCAATATAACGTGGCCGTCAAAAAAGACTGACATGCGACCAACCACTCTGCCTGTATAAAGGGCCGAAACTGGTCAATTTAGACGGCGGGCACCAGACAAAAACACTGACTGAGAGCAATACCAGCCTCGAACACCGGTGCTCCATCACAACACAACCACGCTAGGACACTTCAAGGAGTTCCATTCAACATCGATTTTGTGTAAACAGTGGCGCGACCATTCTGGTGCGTCCATTCAAAAGAGGTGACCGTAAAAATTAAGTCTCGTCACTAGTACAGCTACCCCGCCATTGCATGCTGGACGCGCCTAATCACCACGTTTCAACGGGCTAACATGTTCGTGCTGAGAGATGCACTTGAGAAGCCCGAATTCTCGGACGACAACTCAGTGGGTGATTTGATTGTGTCAATCGATTAACCAGCTTGTCAGTGTCATAGATGGCCCAGTCCGTCAGCCAATTCTGTTCAATCACTCAAGAGTTGGAAAATTTGTGGAATTCGAATCCGCATCATGCTCACTTGAACAAACCACGTTCTGCGCTAGTACAATTATTTTGGATAGTCCACATCAGGTGAGAAATCACACGACTTGAGTTTCTTGTTGTAAAAAAGACCCAGTCGGAAAAAAAACGGGAAGGGAGAAGTTTGGCTAGTAGTACCGTTTCGAGGCACAAATATGTACATTGAACCATCTCTGAGTTGTGAGACATCGAAACAGTAGCCCGAATGAGCGATTTGATTCGGCTCACCAAAGGCACTCCTACTACTAAATGATATAAGCTTAATAAATAATCCTGTTTGAATTCAGAGACCGTTTTCGGCAAAATCTCATCAAACATTTATAAATAGTTTAAAAGGTTGACAGGATGATAGATGAAACTTTGTTGGTCAGAACTCGTAAATAACTGGCACTCGAAAGAGTCCTCGAGTCGCTCAAGAAGAGGGATCTTACGTTGGTCAAGGTTAATGCTTCCAGGTGCTTTTTGACGACACAGGGATGGCTGATACTTCCTGATTGCAATCGCAACCGTCATTACGAGTGCGCTTTTGGACAATTCGGTCGGCTTGATTTGGTGGTTCGCACGTGCACTGGTCACGTGCTTAGCTTCTCCAGCTCCAATGCAGAAAGGTAAATACTTGGTTATTCTCTGGAATAGTACCGCGACCCACATGCTTCGCGGAATACTCGCAAACAAAGGAAGAGATAAGCAGTGAAGAGTCATGGAATGGAAATTTTCTTTCAAGTTCGTACTGAGTGGACGATTATTAGTCAAGCGGACCATTTATTGCACTGTATTAAATGTTCTCTGGAGAGAAGTTCAATGGGCGACGTTTGACCGTTTCGGAAACCCTATCGTTTATAAACAGCAACCGCAGGTAAACAGGTCTCTTAGGGACCGAAATGCTGTTTCTGAGCGCCCCTTCACGAGGAGGTCTTAGATTTGAGCGTACAAACATCACTGGAAGTCATTTCTCCTTGAAGGTTCTCATAATTCACCTCAGTTCTGAATCAAGGGTATCATCAGTTCAGCTCTTGCAAGTCGTGTTCGACAGACACCCAACAAAGTTTCGCTTCTACTTCATATGGATGAGATAATGGAAATTCGAGTTTTGAGCAGATCAAGTTGTTTACAGTATGCCCCTCCCAACGGCGTTCGGCCGCGTCTTCTAGGTAAAGCGACGTCAAGAAAATGGAATATGCTATCAGACTCACCCTCCATGATGACGCTGGGCGGAGAACGTACCGAGGATTTCATCGACCGAGTTAGAAGATTCAAACAGCATCAACACGTCGACCGCTTGGTTCAAAACGACATACTCACTCAGTTTTACTAATAGAAAAAGTCAGCTAAAGGGTGGCCGAGTGGATAACTCATAGCCACTAAGTACATCGTTCTATCGGCATCCGGTATCATTGAATAAAAGCTGGGAATTGGATGATATCGTAAAAGTAAACCTTTCAAGTCGTCTATGGGTATGCATAAAATAGCCCAAATAAATGAAGTCGCATGTCTACAATGCGCTGCTAGGAAATGATGCGCGGCCTATGGAACACGTCAGTTCAGTGCGCACTCGATAGCTAAAGCCTAGAAATTCAAGGAATCACGGTTGCGGTTATTGTTCCGGTAATAACGTTCAATCGCTCACATTATTTCCGCAACTAGGGTGACGGTTGGTGTTCGGTCAAAGATCACGAGAGTGGATTTCCGTTTTGTAATAGACTGTCCAAGGACAAGTGATTTTCGGAAACGGCATTTCGCCTGTCCTGTAACCACAATGCAGCGTAGGACTCGTCGCGTGCGGATAACATGACACGTCACATGATGCGGTCGACGACGTGATACTAACTGAATTTTCACATGACCGATGAGGCTTGTAATAGATGAAATGTATTCTGATCAGCGGCCAAACTCTGCTCTTCTGTTATGACATAGAATCCGAGGTGATACTATCCGCCAAAAAGTGGATGCATATGCTGTGCGTATGAAGATGAGCCTACCACATTCTTTAGTGCACAGGTAGATTCTACCTTCAGGAGAGGCTACTGTTGGTTCCCACTAAAAAAAGCACCTGTGGGTTCGGATCAACTTCCCTCACCAGCACCGGTTACCTCAGGTGCACGGCGATGTTCGTATTTTCCTGAATGCAGCCTGTTACTAATTCCGAGTCTCATACACATTGCTTGTAATGTGAAATTTTGGAAGTTTCAATTGAGATTTCGTCCTTTAAGTGAAGCCCATCTACGCTCAAAAGCCGAGATGCGCGATACGGCTGTTTTATTCTCATTGGCAGTCCACATTTCACGAAACTCCGAAGAGTATCGAATCCGCGATCTCCCCGCTAGTAGTTTGAACACTTAACCGTTCGACCACAGAGAGCAATGTGATTAGCTCACTCTCGGAGAGGATATGGGCACCATCCACCCCTCACTCAAGGGATCCCATCACTTAGTCACTGTTGAGTATCGACTTCGATGGAAGGTTCACTCGTCGTGTGAATCATTCTCTCCCTCAAGCTACTTAGAAACTGTTGACGGTGTGAAGAGGTTTTGGAATTTCCCACTGGGATTTTGTCCTTCAAGTGTCTCACATGCAACCAAAGCAGTGACATTATGTGATTTCTTGTTTTGGTTTGTTTGTATGCACCACGTGCGAAACAGTGGATGGGTTATGACAGTCCCACTCGTTGGCTGCATTCATTATCCTGTTGCCATCTATCTCACCCAGACTTTCCGGGGGACAAATCTATGTTGTGCAAAAATCGTCCACGTTAACTTGCATGTACTCCCACGCCGCAGTTACAGCGGTTGATTATCCTAGTTTGCACTGTAATTTTGTCTACTTGAATGCAACAGATGGTGGTGACGGTTTGAGAACAACATGGGTGATAAATTCCTGACACAGAAATCTGATGACCCCGAATATCAAAAGCGAGAATTGGGTCTACGGTACCATTAACACGCAAGTAAGCATAAGTGCACAACAAACATCAATTGTTGATGTTGGCAACGTCAACCTGTGCGCGACGTAGTACAAGGTCAAAATCCGCAAACCAGACGACAGCTAGCTGAATAGTGTGACTCGGTGATGTGGATTGTGGTTGACCCTTGCATGACCATTCTCTTGATGCTGATTGGCGGTGCAACAACATGGGCGTCAAGGCAAGACAAGGCAGAGTAGGCCGAGCAGGTGGAGCACGCATGCGGATGGCTTAGCATTTACAGCAACAAACGCACACATACACATGGCTACCGTGTGAGTATTGGGTGCAACGACCAGTGACAAAACAAATGGCGGGTATGAAGGACGCGACGGAGTACGACAGGTGGAGATCAATAAGCACACGGGCAGTGTAGGCAAACGAATGCGGAGATTATCATGCTGTCAAGTGATATTCAATAATGAGAAGGACAGAAGTTCAAGATAGTGGAAGAAAGAGCTGGATCACCTTATCTTCACAAAGACCTCTTCAGGTTTTTCAAGTTCCATTGTCATCGCTTGTCTATCCGGGGAGACCAGCCTTTGGTAAAGATCACTCTTGGTCGGGCTTCCCAGCTGGTCTCTCTGCAGACGAATAACTATGCTGTCGATTGCACTCAATTACTCACAACAGGAGTGCAGCGAAAAATGAACTCAACTCACGCCAAAAGTGAAATTTGTATCTGCTTCCAAAGGCACCGACAACTTATCCGACTACGTGATAGTGTTGTCAGGTAAAAGATAAAAGATAATCGTTCAGCTCTAACACCCTTTCGGTGCCTAGCTGCCATGCCACCAGAAGGAAGCATGAGGGCTGGGGGACTGCCAGGTTGCCCAAGCCTAGACAGGGGAGGTGGAGAGGCGGAGGTCGGGTTCGAATCGCGGACCTTTCGGTCAGTAAATTCGCGCTCTAACCACTGAGCCATCTTGTCAGGTATGAACGGGCGACTCTGATGCCGTCTGCATTGAAGCGAATCAAAGTCAATTCATCCAGCAATGTATTCTGAAAGAAACACAGAGCTGACAGACTGCCAGGTTGCATAAGCCAAGAAGAATCGAAAAACCGGGAGTGCAGTGCGAACCATTAGCCTTCCTGTGACTAGCTTACGCCCCAACTAATGAGCTAGCTCGAACTTCATGGTCGTTGAATCACGTAGATGTTGATTATTACAGGCGTCGAAGGAAAATGGGGCCTTGATTTGTTCAATGGGCGATGTATCCTGACACAAACTTCGGAAAGTGAGTCAGACACCAGTCACGAATGCCCCTCAAAATAATCTTTCTTAATGAAAATTTTAAAAAGGATCCCTCTCCCTCTCAACAAAGACCGTTCGTGAGGGCATGTTCACAGTGTATCCAGTGTGAGCTGTAGAGAAATATCGAATTTTAAATTCCGTTTTATTTGGGTGAAGCTTCGGTCTGGTGAACATTTCAAAGTTGTCAACCCAGAAAATTGAAACTTTCCAGGCAAAATTGATCTGAAGAAAAACGGATAGCCAAAGGAGGTCGCAAAAAGAGGTAGCGGGAAGGAGAGTTTGGCATAACCGAAACATGGGCATACTTACCAACGCGTTGAAATTGGCAAACAAGGGGAAATAAATCATGGAGAAGGAGACGTCACGAAGAAACGTTGCGGCCATACCCCGATAAAGACCGAAAATTCCTCGCTCGCGAACCAGTTGGAGAGCAAGTTGGGTGGCTGATGTACGGCGTACGGAAACTAGTCCATTCGCTTCCAGGCCTGTGATACAAAGGCAAAAAGAAGAGGTAAAATGTGATTACGGTTGACCTGACGACCGCTGTGTCCGCCAGGCGAGGCTGTGTTGTACAGCTAACGACTTAGCCCGATCAATACACATTTACGAAAAACTGGACTCACTACTGGTAGTCTTGAACGCAAAATGCATGAACACCAGTACTGTCAAACACTGAGTGTTAACCTACCATACATGTGGGACGGACACTTCCAGATGCCCCGGATATGCTATATGGAACGAGTTACCATGTTATCGGGAAAAAACCTACGACATGTAACGACTGGAGAGGTTAGCTGAGTCAGTCCATTCTTAATCCGCAAAGTTAAGTAAGTGTTCCTTAACGCCGTTCAGTAAGTAGATGCTAGGACAGATCGATCCATCGGAGCCTCGTGTAGGGCCTGTTACATGTACAGCATACGCGATTGGACCTGTGGCGTTTTCACTGGTTATTGTGAATCTTGAGCCCGTGGTCAACGGTCAGAGGTGACTTCATTTCTTGTTTGCTCTGCTTTAATCATCGGCTACCTAATACTATTCTTTGGTGTAACTTTGATCTGTTGGATAGCAGAAACTCAAGCTTGTTAATGCTGCACGTGAGGAGCACCTTGTTTCCGAACAAAATGCAATGCATCTCCCTTATTCACCAAAAAAACGCACCACGCACCGTTCGGTACTTCTGCAAATGTGGGTTTTACGTTTCTACGTGGATGAGAACATAAATGGTCATTCCCTGATAAGATCTCTCGTAAGAAGACCTCTTATACGGATCGTTTTTCAAGTTCTCAGGTTGCTGTTCTGAAACACTATCACACAGGCAGACATGGCCTAACCATGTGAAATGGAGAATGAAGGTGGTCAGTGCCAATAACCTAAGCAACCGCTCTGTTCTTGCTCTCTCCCAACTCCAAAACACTCGGTGTTGCAAACGGTAGCATTTTCGGGGCAAGAGTCGCATAATCCAGTCGCCCCCAAACACTTGACGCGTGTCTGCATGAATTAGGTCTCGTTCCGACAGGACACAATATCTGTGTACATGACGCACAGTCACCTGTCCTCAGACGAATCGTGATAATGAACCGTTTTGTATTCCCCGTCACGGAAAGTACACGCACCCAAACACCTATCTACAGCATTCAGGCCGTATATTTTACAAAGATTATGATAGTGCAAGCCCCGTATGTGCAATCGCTCCTTGACTGGGTTGGCGGCAGTGAGTGATGGACTAGTGTGAGGGTGAAGCCACACAGCGCGGACGTCAATTAGTCGGATCGTAATCAATTCCAATGTTGACGAAAGTCGATCATCAGCAAATCCAAAAGCAACATGACACCCACAAGCAGCTGACACAGTTATGGCCCACCATCTAGCCACGCGCCCAAGAAAGAGTCTGCAAAATTTAATCCGTTCAAAGCCACGCTGCATAAATCTAAAGATCAACGACCCGTTCGTTACAGAATAAGGCTGACCGTTTTCCGTCGAGAGAAAAACCTTTGGAACTAATTGAGAATTCATCGATTCAGGAAGGCCTGAGAAACAATAAAACAAACCACCGACTCTTTACCAAAGCCTTCTGAAACCAGAATAAATGTCAGTCACCAGCTGTGGTGACGTCGAAGCCGAGTCGCCGCCGCCTCCACATACCATTACCGCCTATCGTAAGGCCTATTTTTAGAACAGGGTATGAATTAGGAGAAAACAATGGTTTGATTTGTTACCCTATTCATGTAGTAGTTATCCGTCCACATATAACTTCGCGATGAAACATAGAATACTTGTGATAATTGAGGAGTACAGTTATCCGACAGCGTGTTAGTACAACCGGGGATGTTGGTTGGAAAACTCGGTTAAGATGGATGGTTTAAAATCAGTGGAAAGCTAGCCAGTGAGATGGCTCAGTGGTTAGAGCGCGAATTTACTGACCGGAAGGTCCGTGGTTCGAACCCGACATCTGCCTCTCGACTTCCCCTGTCTAGACTTGGACAACCTGGCAGTCCCCCAGCCTTCATGCTTTCTTCTGGTGGCATGGCAGTTAGGCACCGAAAAGGTGTTACAGTTGGACGATTTTTTTCATTGTGCATTACTTGTTCAATGCCGGCTGACCTTTTGAAGACAGACGCGATTATTGACTCACTTTTGTTGATTTTTTAGCGCACCCCATTAATGCGAATGATCTCGGAACAACCGAGGCTTGTTTGGACACAGGATGCCTGTTAACATCGCTCTGGTAACATGAACGGTCAATTTTTATAGTTCTATTTAAATCGATGGTTGTGAATATTTGTCCCCGCTGGTGAGAGAAGTGAAATATTTTGGCCGTTTAGGTTCGATCGAAAGGATAGAACCATAGATAGAACCACACCAAGCCATAGTAGAATCGGTCCCAAGTGCACTAACCCAAAGAAGCTGAAATTGCGGGGGAAAAAACCTGGAAACATTTGCAACTCCTGGTGATCATTGTTCCCTAAAATCAAGGGAAAGCATCTTAGTAATGCATAAAATAGAGGACGACCAAAGAGCCGAGTATGGCCATTTAAAATGAGACTTACTGCTCACTATGGGTCAACCACTGCGGCACACTGCGTTCACAAATGACCGACTAAGAGCCACGAAAACCACAAAACAACTCGCAATTAGACAGGACGAGTAGCGCAGAGGGAGAATAATTCGCATGACGGGTGAAGCTCTTATCTAAGAGGTGGTTACTCTAGGAGCCAGTCAACACGTGACCACGTAATAGGGATCCCGTGATTGAAGGATGATGGACGCTATATCATGTCTAACTGCTGATCTGCCGCTTATGGCCGAACAGTTTCGTCTTCAGCTACTAGCCAGGAGGTTGCAAATTTGAAACTTCTTGGCGATTTGTGAGATGTGCATTGTTGGGGATTCCTAATATGGGTGAACCAACTGCACAGAGCTTCTCGGCTTTTCTGAATAGACTGGGTTCACTCGTAGGATGCAAAGTGGGAATAACCACGTTGGTCGTTCTTACCACTTGTTTACCCGTTGGCAGTTCGCTACCCAGTTGCGAATGGAAGTTCACATCAGGTCGAATGAAACTCATCACAGCGGTAATCAAAAAGTACATGTGATACAGCTTAAGTTCGATTGCCAAGTTCACCGCTAAGTCTTAGTGAAACCGGTCCCAAATGCACCGACCAAAAAAAGCCGAAATTGCACTTTTATCCTCGAAATAAAAAAAACCTGAAAACATTTGCAATTCCTACTGACTAGTGTTCATTAAAATCCAGGGAAAGAAACTTGAGAATGGAGATAAACAGGGAATGACCAGGCAGTGAAGTATGTCACTTGTAGATGGGGTCTAACGGCTCACTATTCACTGATAAATCAGACACTGCATCAACACGGATAACTGAGTGAAAGTCACAAAAACAATGGTTCAGGTGAATTCACAGAGAAAGATTCATAGTTCGAGCAATATGCACACGAATAGCACGATTTGACTGAGCAGCAGTGTGGTCACACAAAACATATTCGACTTCCTGCATGTACTTTTATTTCAAAAAGGGCTATTCTGTTATCCCTTCCGCTCCATTGATTTTCATGGTTTCGTTGGAACGTTAAAAATGTGTTCAATGTGAGTGTCGACACTGCAATGCAGTTTCGCGATGGCCCATAAGTTGCAGACAGTACGCCCACACTTAAGTACCGCGCAACGGAATCTCAAGGTCAGACAATCGTCGCCCGCGTCTTGTATGGCCGAGCAGTCCCACATTTTTGTGAAATGACAATGCATTGGTATTTGTGGATTACTGTATTGTAGCATTATGCACGGCGAAAATGACTGCTGTGGTTGCGTGTACCGCCAACAGTATATTCGAACTGCCTAGACCATAGCGAAATTGCCGTTTTCAGCGACACCTCTAATGATCCAAACCATTTGTTTCCATCTTCTATGCATGGGCTGCTTTCTCATCAGAATAACAAAGCAAACTAGGGACGTTGCATGATTGTCTTTCAAGCACAGGTGGATCCTTGCATGTCTGTTAAGAACACGAATGCGTTTATCGCTGTATCACATGTACTTTTTTATTACCGCGGTCATGAGTTTCACTCGACGTCGTCAAGCCCAATGGGCGACAGTCTGTATCGTTTTGAGAAAGCAGCAGCATGAGTTATCATCTCTTGACGGGACAGTACTCACGAGGTTGCTGAAAACCCTTCGACAGCCCACTACCGGTTTCGTCCTACTTGAAGACTATCAGACTGGCAGGAACTCGGAGAATGCGTCTAAACGATGGGCCCCAAGGGTGGTCGTGGGCTGTCGAGAAGTTCTAGCAGCCTTATGAGCATTGTTCCGTCCAGAAAACACACTTCGATTTCACGAATATCGTACCAAATAAAACATGAGGCGACGTTTATGCAGCACATTCACAGTTGAAGAATATTATGAACAAGAGATTAGGTCTCTAGTAAAAAACCAAATTAGTTTGCAAGTGAGTGTATTTCGCGATCTACCATCTGATTTAAGTAAATTATGTCGTATGCAGACGATGGATGCGCACGGCAGTATTATCCCTTCCCTGCATAATATGCATGTAATGAATGTTCTGGAGCTTGGAAAACATGAGATAGAGAGAGACTTAATGTGACTAAAACAGCTGGCCTTACAGAGACTTATGAAACGTGCCGTTGGTAATTTCCATTCTGTATTTTGCTACGAGAAAGGTATCTGAAATATGGTTGGACCGTTCTACTAGGGGTTGGTTTCCATCGATTTCAACAGAACAAAATTTGTGGAATTGGAAAGTGTTCTCCCTGAAGGGGCTATAGGAGGGAATAACTGGTTCAACAGATGATAGCAATAACACGGATTTATCGAGGACTGACAAGACCTTCAGCTGAGACACGCTTGGTGTCTTGGTACGGGGGGAGAGATGTGGTATATAGTGGGGCAATGTGCACCGGTGAATACGATACAGGACGTGGCGGTATTGGGCTGTGGTATGTCTTTGTTTTCTTGGTTCCTGAAACGTTGGGGGCGAGGTGGCTCAGTGGTTAGAGCGCGAAGTTACTGACCGGAAGGTCCGTGGTTTGAACCCGACCTCTGCCTCTCGACTTCCCCTGTCTAGACTTGGGCAACTTGGCAGTATCCCAGCCCTCATGCTTCCTTCGGGTGGCATGGCAGTTAGGCACCGAAAGGGTGTTACAGCCGAATGATTTTTTCTAGTGGTTAAGGCGCAAGCTTACCGGAAGGTCCGTCGTTCGAACCCAACCCCGGCATCTCGACCGCTCCTATCTAGGCTTGCGTACCTCTGGTGACCCAGAATCCACCGCAGCGGGTTCTGCTAGGGTTGGTATTGTTCTAAGCCACCAATCTCAAGAGTCTGGTTGGATGGTTGGCCGTTGGTAGTCAGATCTATGTGGTTTGTTTGACAACGTACGTGAGAGTAGCCCGTAAATGCGTAAACGCTGTCTATTCATCGTATCTGCTTACGCTCTTAAACACTCACAGACGTTTGTGTGAGTGTGTCTTGTTTTTGCCTGGATGATAGCTCGGATTTTGTTGCGGTTGTCGGAGATATGAATGACCAGGTAGACTCACTTGAATGATCTGAAATAGGCAGACGACATAATCCATGTCTTCGAAGAGAAGAAGCCACAGGTGTTTTTGGATGAACTGACCAAAGTCATCCCTGTCTCCTTGTCGTGGTGGTCGGGCTATACTGGAAGGAACTCAGTTCTCCAAAGTTCAACCATACTAGGAAGGCCAGGGCCAACCAGCCCCTCGAGCAGTCCTACACCAATCACCGCTGCCTTGTGGTCAAGTTTTTGAGCTTCTGGCTGACAGTCCTAATCGTCCTACCAGCAACTCATGAAATGCCCGAATACGCCATCACGCGGTGCTATCAACCGGGTTAATGTAAGTGATGCATGCAGTAGGGCGGATGAGGCAAAAACAGCCTGCCGCTGACACCTCCCACATATCCACAGTAGCCAGCCTCTTCATACGCTTCTTGTCTTTCACCCGTCCTGTGCGTCATCTTTGGCATCAGAAACGAATTCCGAACGTGTTGAAGGGCAGCGTCTGTAGCCTCTGTAACCTCTCTCAGTGGCTATGAAACTTGGCCTCTCATATCTGAAGACCTCAAAAGTCTTCCTAGCAGAGGTGTCCTAACTAGCCACAACATGTCCGTAATGAGATGGACCGGAAGCGAGCATTCTGTGATGCGTCGCATCCTCTTCAAGCATCTTGGTAAGCAGCAAAGCCTGCCAGGTTACGATGTTTGAGGCGTGCACTACACATGCCCGAAAATTATTCATCAAAAAGAGCCGTGTTTTCCGCTTTAAACCTTTGTTAGCGAAGGAGCTGAAGAGACAGTCTATGATGGTGACAGTCAGAAGTGAAGCCGACTACTGTCAGGTTGGGCGCTGTGGGGGCCTGTCGAATTCCAAGATGGCATCCAAGTGATACTCCATGCGAGTAATTAGACGCCCCATAGGACTCGACACGTAACCGATCCCAGTGGCTCGAGATAGTTCAGTGGTTAGGGCGCGGACTTGGTGACCTAAAGATCCGTGGTCCGACCCCAACCTCTGCATCTCGACTGCTCCTGTCTAAACTTGGGCATTATCTCGGCCCTCGTGCTTCCTTCGGGTAGCATGGCAGCTATGGGCGCTACCTCTGAAAGATTTGATTTTTTATCCAAGTGGCTAGTATGCTCACTTCTTAGTCTGTCTAGACAATGTTGGGGTGATTCGCAAAGGATACAGAGAGTGCTTTACTTCAAAAGGGTGTTCAGAAAAGTTCATTCCAGTAGTTCTCGTGGGCGTGGACACCGTGCTCTCGACAGTTTTCCCTTTCTCTTACACTTTACTAGGGGTTTCGCCCTGCATAGCTGCATAGCAATTGATAACCATTATATACTACTGGCGGGTTGTTGTCCATAGTGATGATATTAGCCGTTGGTTTGTTCACTAAGCTAGGCAATTTGGTTGCAAAAATTTCATCACCAGTCGATGTGACATCATTGTAAGTGAGTGGTGCTACAGCTGAACAATTCATTTTTTTTCTTGCCTCTCCGAGCCCCACAACGAACTTTGTTCGTTTGCCTCCACAGTAAATTCCGTTTCTTGGTCCGTTGGTTTGATGGCCAAGGTTGACTCAGTGTTGCCGTTGGGTTGGCGGTTCATTGCTCATAGAGATGGGTAAACAGCGTTAATTTCAACGTGTTGGTTAACGGAATCCTATGTGGAGTACTGTTCTATGCGTCTTGTACCTCTGAATGCTGCAATCTTCACATTTTCTAGATGAAACTTGTTTTTCCTGATGCCCACGTATGGAAATAAGAGATGGTAAATTTTATCTTGTGATTGCTGCGTTGTGTTCCTACAACCGTGCAAAAAAGTTTTCTAGTCTGTCCAATGTAATAGTTGCTGTAGTCCGTGCAGTTGATTCGGTACAAAATGTTGTTTTCGCGCCTTCCCCGGTCCTGAGATCAGTTTCCTCAAGTTAGTGGCTGGTTCGTGGGCTACTAAGATTCCTAGCAGTTGTCATCATTTAGCTTTAGCACCCTTCCGGTGCCTAACTGCCATGCCACCAGAAGCAAGCACGAGGACTAGGATACTGTCAGGTCGTCCAAGCCTAGACAGGGGAAGTCAAGAGTCAGAGGTCGGGCTCGAACCACGGACCTCCCAGTCAGTAAATTCGCGCTCTAACCACTGAGCCATCTCGCCCTAGCGGTTGTAATAGAATTCAGACATGTTCTTAATGTATGGAAGGACTATCCGTTTAATTGGTTGACCTTGACGTTCCCGTTTTTGTCAGGGGGTCCTTTTTTTAAGTTACTTCTGGTAAGTTTATGGGATATCCGTGTGAGGGGTCTAGCAAGGTATACCGTATCAAGATTAACGGAGGCTATTTAGTTGGTTTTCGGTGTTGGTGTGTTTTAACTGAAAACACTAAGAAATAGAGAGGAAGAATTCCATCGGTTACAACACGGCAAATGAAACACTTTTGCGTGAAGGTCCTGGCGATCTGGTCATAACTTTTGCACACGTCTGAAAGGTCGCGCATTGCCGGCAAAATGCAAGACCTGCTCATCAAAGAAGGATGTGTATGCTGGAGGGGATTTCTCTTGTGAGCTTAAATGTGTCCAGCTTTAATGACGCAACCCTGGATAAGGTGAAACACTTACCCGAAGCCGTCCGACCAGCATCTTGTAACTGAATTTTCAGCAATTCCATCGGAGTTGTTACAATGATCTGGCAGGTACCAGCACCAGCACCAGCTAGCATTTCGCGGAATGGAGTGAGGGATTTGCTGGAATGATAGAACGGAAAGACGGGGACCATAACGAGGAAATCCGATGGGTGATCAACAGGGCTCATCAAACACACGTACAGCTTATCAACTGTAAGTTACTTCATATTACAGAAGCTAACTCCTGCCGAATTTTTAATCAACCACTTGGAAGTCGCAAACTGTCACTCTGCAGATGGACGGATGAAGCCAAGCAGCACCGTAGTCGAGCGGTCGTAATTTGTGGGTAAGGTAAATCTGTCTTTTGTAACCAGTGGAACTCAAAAAGCTCCCAAACACGATGACAAACCCGGCTGTTGGAATCATAAGTAGGTCAAAACCGTCTAATCTACTAAAACCATACGTGTTGTTTCACTGCACCCGGTTGCCCTAATCTCGTAACCTCCGCCAGTCGAAATCGTTTGCGGGGGTGTGACTGTTGTGCGCAAACAGCTACTTGAATCTGCAGATAATACTGAGGACCGCCATGAGGGCACAAAGAGCCTACTAGTTCTGGGGGGGGGGCAGTGAAGAAAGTTTGGTTTGTACGACGCCGGCCGTGGAAATAAAGTACATGAGTGCCACAGGCCTATCGAGCTGGCAACTCAAATAACGTCTGAAAAGGTGTTCTTTTCCGTCTTGACCCTCTCTTCACTAACAGGCTCTCCACAGATGAGCTACACAGTCGTATAATAGTTCAACAGCCTCTGTGGCGATGACTTTTCACGATCAAGTGTTCGTGCTTTGGGTACGTTGTTCACAGAGCACCCGAACGAGTGTTGCGTTTTCGTAACTGTTTACTGACTACGCTACAAGACGGACCTAAGAGGCAAAAGACATCAGCACACTTAAATAGGAGAGACAATCGCATAGATAATACAAATACATGCAATCCGCAAACATAATAACTCACCCTTCCTGCTTTAGATGATACCGGAAAAAGTCATTTCCGACCAGTTTGATCGCTTTCTCTGGGGTGATCAGAAGTAGATTGACACCACTACCTGGGTGGGAAGATCAAACGAGAATAGGATGAAACAGGAGCAGGACATTTGGACTGACTAACAGTTTCCCGAAAGATTGTATCATTCGTCTGACTGCAATACCTTTCCGGTACACAGCTGCCACGACATCCAAAGGAAGCACAAGGGCTGAGGCACTGCCATGTTACCCAAGCTTACACAGAAACAGTCGAGATGCAAAGGTTGGGTTTGAACCAAGACCTTCAGGTCAGGAAGTTCGCGCCTTAACCACTGAGCTATATCTGTCACATGGGTCAAAAGGGGGCTAGATGGCTCAGTGGGAAGAGCACGAATTTACTGACCGGAAGGTCCGTAGTTCGAACCTGACCTCTGCCTCTCGACTTCTCCTGTCTAAGCTTGGGTAACCTGGCAACATCCCAGCCCTCGTGCTTCCTTCGGGTGGCATGGCAGCGAGGCACCTTAAGGGTGCTACAGCTGAACGATTATTATTTATTACTCTATCACATAGCATGCGATATTCCAGTAACTATCATCTAACGCCAGTGGAACCTTTCAAATAACGAACTAGATTGACAGTGACTCACAACAAACAACATTCGCAAGCCCTAGAGAATTTGTGTAGGTCTGTGTTAGCGGTGTTCCCAAGCAGTTGTGATCCTTCTGAGCCGATGTGACAAAAAGAGTTGAAAGCATTTTTAACGTCAAAGATAAACTAAAAATTATCGAGGCAAACAATCAGCCGTGTATGAATATCTTCCACGAGTTTTTCAGATTCCTTTGTCGAAATAACGCACAAGTTATGCAGGCATTTTCAAAACCACAGTTGAAGGATTTTCAGGTTCTTTCGCCACGTCATACGCTGCCCATACGTTTATTCCTGCCAATCAGGTGGAACGGTGCTCAGTTTGATAGGCACCATGATGAGGTACGTAGAACGAGTCCTAACCAACCACCCAAAGACTCCCCGACGCACTTTTTCATCACTCACTCGATGTTGCTGCAGGAGGCGAGCAACGTTATGCAAACGACTTTCAAAGACTGGCAGTCACCACAAATTCTCAGCACAAGTCGACCGTAGCACGACAGGTAGAGTGATGCAAACGTATCCCTTCGACAAAATACTAATTCCATCAGAGCTGCAGTAAGCTTGCCTTTACTATCCGTAGGGAGACCTCGTTCCGCACGCCTCAGCCAAATGGGATAAAGGCCTCCGAACTTCCAAGATTTCACTGCCTACTGTGATCGCACGAAGCGCTCGTTGACAGTTCTGAGAGGCGCAAAAATCATCCCATACCGAGATATCTCGACTGCTAAGTAGTTCATCAGTTCCTACACGGTTAAAGCACTAGTAAGCACTACAGTCACATCATCTGCGTACTCACCGTTCCAAAAAACTGGGATCAGCTCCACATTGTAAGCAGCGTAGCCACCAAACGACTTTTCTAACAGATCAACCACGGCAAAGTTGAAGAGGAAAGTAGATGTGGGGCAACCTTGCCCAACTTCACTGAAGGAGAATGGCTGCGATATTTCACCATAAGCTCAGAATTTAGCTAGTGTATCATGATGCAAGGCCTTAAAAGCATGGCAACATATTTGTCAGGCACTCCAACGCTTGACAAACGTCCCTGTAACCTCGTTGGACCATTGGAATCGAAGGCTGTACGCATATCACGATAAATCACTATGGTTGGCTGCTGATACACATGGTGGTGCTCTGGAATCGGGTAAAGAGTAGAGATATAGACCCTGCGGTCCAATTTAGCCCAGAAGCCAGCTTGCGCTTCACGACACTTCCATTACTCCGTGGTTTGTGGCAGTGAGCTCCCCCTTACCCTGGTCTTCAGCTGGAGCTTCCGAAGAAACTGGTCGTGTTGAGGCGTCTGCCGTGTGGTACGGTGGCAACAATTCCAGTGACCAGTTTAACCGCGACTGGAAGCGCTCAGTCCAGCGCGCTTACCGCCTCCAAAATTGGGGTATGGGTATACCGCCAACCTCGTGAATGCTTTCACTAACACCATGCCGCTGAGTACCCGTGGCACACATCGCTTGAAACACCGTCCGGAAATTCTAGGATGTAGCGGCATTTCCGACCACAAATGCCACTACGACTGACGGTCTGCCCTTCCGCTCCTCTTCACCTCCACCTTGACGACCAAACGTGCACCGCTGAGTGTGTCATCAGTCGGTAATCCAAACGCTAAACCTCTTACTGAAGCCATGATATCCTGACTACGGCACTTGGTGGAGCAGACCGTGCACGAGTCTACAGAACTCATCTTTTGTTGTTTCAGAGTTGCACTGACGTCCGGCGGCGAGTCACTCGAAGTAACCGAACATCAAGTCGATTGGACGGATATGACGGGAGGTGGTTAATGAACGAACGGAGGCATGCACTGATTGGTCAGAATGTCAGGCAATCAGGATCGGGCGTTTATGGCTCTGTACTTCTCGCCCCCTAACGAAGATTCTGGCGGATTCTTGTTGAACATTCCGTGATAAATTTATAAATACAGTTGTAATAAATGTCCATTGTCTCCACGGGCGACTGTCTCAAGCTCCCGTGCTTTCTGATATGCCATAGTGGATAATAAAAAGATAAGATAATCGTTCAGCTGTGACATCCTTTCGGTGCCTAGCTGCCATGCCACCCGAAGGAAGCACGAGGGCTGGGATACTGCCAGGTTGCCCAAGCCTGAACAGAGGAGGTCGAGAGGCAGAGGTTAGGTCCGAACTACGGACCTTCCGGTCAGTAAATTCGCGCTCTAACCACTTGAGCCATCTCGCCATAGTGGGCGGAACAGGAAACCAAGGACTGACAACGGGGTTGCACTACCGTCTATAAGAGACAATAACTGACTACCACAACTGACTAGGTGCGTATACACAACTATAGCACGATTTCCGCGTCGCGTCCTACCTACTTGACGTGACTCATCCAGTCTAAAAGCACACAATCGACCGTTGATTGAAACTGAGTCTCAACACTCTCACCGAAAACAATACAAACGCCTCCTTGACCTGTCGATGTGGCTGTGAGTTCTCCGGAAAAAAGCAACTACGCAGTCGCTAGGTGAAAACATGATTTTGAGCGACTTCGTACGTCTGTACGAATCCTGATAAACCGGTTTGTTGATCTATGTGCATTGATGTTCAAACGTCATACACCATTCGCGTCGCCTGCCGATAAGCCTGTGACAGCCTACTAAAATGCCCTGTCCCGGGAGCGGTGACTTCGGTCGGTCCTGTGATAAGCCCAGCATGATAAGGCTGATCATGCGCCTTAGACCCGACCGGTCGATGACCGGCCTTGTCATGGTGCTGTAATCGGGTATTTGCAGCCATCCACAAAAGAACCGGTTGGCCGAGTCAGAACCCACCGCATCCCACAGTACCGTCATTGTCTGTTGATGGCTACTAGTTCGCCATATGTAGCGTGCATACAGCTAGCCTTCCTATCCATAACCCGAGGAGGCGTTCAGAGTACCCCATCTACCCAGATGTACCAGATGTACGCTACCAGAGAGAAAAAGATCAACATTGTCTTTAACGACCGTCGCCAGATGCAAGAGAAAGCGCCCGTTACAAGGACGAAGGTTGATGCTGAAAGGGACCATTTAGATGCGTCTGAGGAAAACAACGCCTCGAAAGGGTGCATGGATGGTTCCAGCATCGATGAGTTCCAGCAAATGCATTCGAACCACAGTAGCAGTGGTTTTGGATACGAGTGGTTGCTTCAAAGAAAGCTAAATCCACGGCAATGTACACGCACGGTTTATCATTGAATATAATCTATTCTTGTTGATGACCGTGGCACGGTCTGCTGTAAAACTCCATGGAGTGCTTGGGTAACGCCGTGCAATGTGTGCGCTTCAGACCGCTCAGTGAGGATACTCCGAGTCACAGAATGGAATAAAGATATGGGCGTCTTCATTATTTGGGCATTCTGAGCGTTTTTTCTGTCCCGTTGTTACTCCTAATTCGTGTGTATTCGTGTTTTGTAACGAGTGTGTAGCCCAAGAACTGCAAGAACATAGCTACATAAGAGCATACCGAAACGCACTACTGCCACCGTTCTAACACCCACAGCGATCTGACGAGGCCAGATTGTGCACTGCCCGGGATTATGTTATCATATCTATGGCAGTTAAGAACCAGTTTTCACTGCTGGTGTATAGCAGTGTACGGTGATGATACTCACGTCCAGGTGCGTAAACGCACAGGCATGGGTGATACACTTTCGACACACCTTGCACTACACAATCCATGACAAAATGTGCTGTTTGTTTTGGAAAAGCGACAGTTAGTCCTGGTGATGTTATCACGAATCCGAAAAGATAAACTAGCAACAAGGGAAAAACGAATGAGCCGTTGTATTCTTCCCAGAGAATGTAGCGGGACGAAAGCTTAGCTTGGTGGCAAAGAGGGGAGTACCCCAGTTCGTATCTATCTATTTGGTTAACTCACATCCACCTAAACTTGGACACTGACTGGCACGGAAGCGAGCCTGACGTGCATACCACCTATGATTATGGAGATGAGGGCAGAGTCAAGATCCGAATGATAAAGTTGCTTTGTCCGGTTCAAAATGAACCTGAGGTCCACTGACGATGCGCGGATCTTTTGTGTAGTGACATGCTGTTAGAATTGTCCTCCATCTCAAAGGACCAGGAAAAGTGAGCTTTTCCCAGGTCAGCCTTGGCCATCGAAATATGAGACTTCACTAACAAGACAGGATTGGCACATGGGTGCTAAGAGATATGCAATCTTGGTGAGAACGTCTACGGGTAGGGTAAGACTTGAGACAGCTCAGTGGTCGAGGCGCGAACTTACAGACAAGAAGGTTCGTAGTTCGAACCCAATCTCGGTATTTCGACTGCTGGCTGTATCTGAGCCCCCGTGGTATGGCAGCACCAGAAGGGTGACCGCTGAAGGATTATTTTTAGAAGGCTACGACTTGATAGCACGCATGGCCTCAATTCTGTCGACAAACCTTCTGCTTGTGGCCCGCTGAATGGTACAGTAGGGAACTTGACAGCTTGAACAAGCTAGTCTCAAAATGGAGATTTATTCCCATTACAGAATACCAAACCACTGACTACTTATTGTCTGTGTCAACAATTCCTGAGAAGAAAACTGGGGATATTCTGGCAAGTAAGGAGGAAGAGCAAAATCCAGAAACTAATCACACTTATGAGTTGACCAAGCGTGCGTAGTTGATGAATCAGTGACGTCTGTTATCGAGCAAAACCTCTCACTCCCACATACGATGGGTTTGGGAAACGAAGCAGGCCTACTGGAACGCTAAATGAACAGCAGGCGCACTGCGATGTCTCAAAACTTTGAAAGATCGTCTCGCCAGTCCCTGTGGGTGTAGTTCGAAAGGAGCCAGATTTCGAATGTCAAAGATCCTGAACAACTGGGTAACCGAGGGGCTCAAAGGTATCAAGGAACTCGAAAATGAAGAGGCGTTCAAAGTTGGATTGCGATTTACATATGTATTCAGCACTTACATATGGGTTTTCCAGACTCTACACACGGAAATACAAGCCCATGGCTGATTGCAAGTCATAGACGGCAAAAGGTCAAGTCCGTAAAATAATACGTTTTCTGGGATCATGAAAGGAATAAACTGATGTTCGGTTAGGAGAAGAATAACGGACCGGAGGCCCATACTTGTTTTGCGTAAGTGTCGAGTTATCTTTTTTATGGGTAAAAGTGAAGGTTGTTGCTAAATTTGAAGTGAGCTTAGTTGTACACTCAGGTCGGATTGGTCTCAGTGACATTTTGCACCCGTTCAATATGCTACGTGTTTTTTATGGAGTCGGTTGTAGATCAGCTGGATGCTGATCCGTCTAAAACTTTATTGCAAATGTTTCGTCAAAAGTTGTGGGGAAACCATCACCAAACTTGCGCTTATATGCCCTTTTAAAGAGTATTTGATACCTCTTAATGTGACTGGCTGATTGAGAAGCAGCTTTGTCGTGAGTTCATTGGTCGGTTTAAGAGCTACCCGAGTTGCCAATATTTCGATAGATTTTCTGGTTTCGGTAAAGTTGAAAAATCTAAGTGAATTGAATGAACGTTTTGAGAAGTTTCAAGTTTAATGGAGGACCAAGAAGAACTGAAAAATCGGTGGTCTTGGTAACCTTTCGCGCAATATGTAAGTAAAATAGCACACGAGAGAGGAGCACTTACCTCGGTACATCCCGAAAAAGCCTTCCGCCCGGTAGGTTTTACTTGCACAGTCCAGACTGTGATGTAGAAAGAGAATGCATGCCAGACATAGGAATAGTCACGTAGCACGGGCGAAAACAGTTCGTTCGCAGAGAACAGTGTCTACGACGTAAGCTCGTTCCCAGGCCACACATACACACTACCCAAGAGTTCATCAGTTCAGACATGATCGTTCCGGTGCAGCCAGCATGCACTGGCAAAGACTCGGAAACATGCTCAACTCATACGTCGGATGAGTTCAAACGACCGCGGATATACACTGCGGATTTACCCCAAGTTCGATTCTAAAGCTTCTTCCTCTCCCGGTAGTCTGGACTAACCAGAATAATCGCGGACGGTTGAAACGAGTGATTAGAATAAAAACAACAACCGAATACTCAGGTCTAAGCTGGCCTATCAGAAACAGTGTTCTTTAACAGGGCAAATTTGGTAGAACAGCACTGTGACGCCTTACTATAGCGGGTATTCACGGAGAACCAGTCATAGTGAACTCAAAAGCACATAGTGCGGCTAGGTGGAAATCCATGTGCCCTACTATCATACATAAAAATAACATCGTGTGGCAGAGGTGAGCTTGCATCAGTTCTGGGCACATTCGTTCTTGACTTATGAGCCGAACGAGCCGTCCAACTACCGCAAAATGCTGACTGTGAACGAGGACATCTAAAAAAGTGGCTAGATGAAACTATGCTTGGAAAAACAAATTTGATAGGCGCCGTTAAACCTCAGGAGGTGCTAGTTACTGACGACTACCTTCAAGCCTCAGCGTGGTTTGAAGGGACGGCTGGGAGACTGACCTGACTTGTTCACTCCAACTTTGTGTCGCAATATTCTATGGGAGAGCTAGTCACACTGCTGATCAACCGCTCATGGCCGAACGATTAAGTGTGCAACCACTGGCTGGACGATTGCGGGTTCGAAGCTCTCTGAGTTTCGTGAGCTGCGCAACGCTGATGATTACCAATAAGGATGAAATGGCCGTAACGTGTTTCTCGACCTTTCAGCATAGACTTGTTTCACTGACAGAACGAAATCTCAGTTGGAAATTACCAAACCTCACATCACCATTAAAAACCGATTTTCCTATTTCACAGTTATCACGCTTGAAATGTTAATATAATCTAAGGAGTGAGAGCACAATCAGAAAAAACATTCTAGAAAGATTTGGTGAACAATCTGTGGTAAAAAGAATGAAAAAAGCAACCGCCGTTATGTCCAGTCCAATTTACCGGATGGCCGGGCAGCGCCATGGTGGAAGAGGTTTAAGTTGTACGATATCTTACCAGAGCTACCCGCTATCAGTCAGAATTTCCTCTTCTTTTATCTGCCACGACGTGTTCATCGAGTATCGCCACTTTCCTCTTAGAAAATTGGTACCAAAGTTTATGCTAGTTGGCCTCAAATCTATTATGAACACCGCTATCACTGACCAATACGACCCACACGCTGCAGTTGCGCACCGATGAAAGGTGGACAAGCGTACATACAGACGTCTAGCAGCTTCTGAGTTATACTCGAACAATTGTCCAAGATGTTGTTCGTGTCAACTACATGAACTGACTGAAATTTTAACCAGCCCTAGAGGGACCAAATTTTGGTCGGCTGCATATACTGAGATGCCCGCGGCCCTGGCAACGGCGCAACCGACGCGTACAACGTCGGTTCAGAGGTTATCAGAGGTCATCCGCATGACAAGATTAAAGTGACAAGAAGAGCAGTAATTCACGTTTTTTTGTGCACGTAAACAAGGTGGCTGTAAGCGAATCAGATAAAATTTATTGCGACTTCGCCTGCCAATCGCCCTCTTTGCTCAGAGTACCTTGATTTCTACCGAGAGCACGAGCACTTAGGTACGGCATGGTATCTGAGAGGCCGATAGAACGCACCGTTAAACTCAATCCAACCTTCGAGACCTATACGGTCAGTAGAAACTGATGCTCCTTGTAAATAATGCATAAAGGTTTAAAATCGTTCAGTTGTAATACCTCTTCGGTGCCTAGCTGCCATGACGCCCAAAGGAATCACGAGGGTTGGCCAGGTCACGCCATTTCACGGTGCTGGATGTTTTTCGCCACTGAAGTAGCTTCCGTACAACCGAATATCCCAATATTAATTACCTCGTTACGAATTCGTCGACGTCATCCGACACTAGTAACTCTCATGAGACTTGGAGTGTCAGAAACCTGAAGACGCCAGAGATCACCTGCCCGCAGAAGTCAAGTCTGGCAATAACATGTTCAGTAATGTAGCCTGGTGACTACTGAGACTCAATGATATGTCTTTCTCAGGTCATTAGTGACGCAAATTGAAAAGTGTGAGTCCCGACAGAGTTCACGCAGCTACTGATATATGCAAAACTATCCGCAAGTTCCACAGCTTCCTCTTGAACTGTAAGGGCAATGCATTTTCACGAATTGGCAATGTGAGGCACGATTTTGCACTCAAAGAAGCGAAGACCGATAAACGACTGGAGTGTGCAGCTTTTAAGGCCAACCTTTTCTAAACCATCCCGTTTCGTCAGCACCACAGTTTCCATTAGTACGAACATACCAGTAATTTAAAGGGAACATTTCTTCCCGCAGAAATCACTTTACATCCAAGATAGCCCCATAATTCTGTGTTGCTGCGCCGTGCCTGGCTGTTCCTCATTGACTTTCCTGGCCAATGGACCCTGATGAGCGTAGTTCCGGCCAGTGAGACTCACCGGATCATGGCGGCACCCAAGCCCAACTACCAGGTCAAAATGGCAACCATGATCGAGACGCATAGGACGAAATATGATATAGCCTTTTATCTTATAACTAAAGTGCGTTTGAAACGTGTTTCCCTCCCAAAAACGTAACAAAGAGCTAAAACTTACAAATTTTTGTACATTCGCGATCCCTCTTGCTGATTCTGAAGCCTAGTTTTGACTAAGTCTATCGGGAACACGCAAGTAACACCGACGATACCAGCAATCCCGCCGTTGACAACCTTTGGAATGAAACTGAAAACAACTGATGAGAAGTTGCAAGAAACCGTACGAAAAATGTGCGTCAGTGAGGTCTTTAAAAGACATTATATATTCGATGCGGCGCTTCAAGACGCCTGAAGGAGTTAAAAACGGATGAGGCGGCGGAACTTGTGCACGAGGACGTTTTAGACTCGTCCAAAAGAAGTGGAGAATCCAGTATCGTAATGCAGTTCAGAAAAATTCCAACGTAAATGGCTGTCAGCAGTCAAGTCCGAACAATAACCTGCAAGCATGAAGGAATTCCGCAGCGAATAAAGTGGTACAGAAAATCAAGAGTGCTAATCTGTTCAGTTAAATGAAGAGCACGGAATAGAAGAAGCGAATGCCACATTTTACCCAGATCTTGCAATGACGAGGCGATTGACTTCCCACCGTGACGATAAGATAGGCGACGCACCCTTCAGCTGGATGAATTGGGTTTGCAGAGCAGAATAGCTTTTACCAACTGTCTCGCTATCTGGAATAATAGTTAGGTTACCTTTACTGTTTATCCTTTTCGAAAAGCCATGTAAAGGTTGGCTATCTCAAAATAAAGGCAAAGCCTTGACGACTTCATTAGTCAGGAACACAAAGACAAAGCGTTCGAAATAGCGCAAATCCTAGAGAGTCCTCCTAATACTTCAGCACGGTAGGTGGTGGACATCTTAGGCAACAAGTACACCACTTAAGTGCTCTCAAATGGCTCGCTACCATGTAGCCTCTACTGAAAAAGTCCCATTAATGCTTTCTCGTGCCCCCGTTTCCACGCGCGCCCCAGTGATGATGAAGGCTCGTTGGTTATCCGTCTACGGAAACCGGCTAAACCCTGATTCCAAGTCGAAAACGATAATCGTACGGACGCGGCCCCGTGGATTGAACAGATGTGACCAACATTGGCCGAATAGCCAAGACATATACCGCCGCAGAACACCAACCATCGACAGAGACAAACCCTCGGGTCGTCAAAAACTGTGCTAGCTAGTGGAGGAGAGTGGTGAACAGGTTGCCTGCTTCCAGTTTGAGTAACCGTACTCGGTGGTTGACGAACCAGATACTACCTGAAGACCGACATATAAAGCTTCAATTGTTTTCAATCTATCCAGCCTCTGGATGATTTCATCGAGAAGAGGGTTTACTAAGACTCCTTGTTCGAAAAACCGAACTGCTCCGTTGATAACAATTCGTATTCGGCTGTACTGTGAAGTTATCCCGAGTGATATTCTCAAGATCACTGAGATAACTGTTGTACCATAGCGGGATATCGCTTGCCCAGTTCCACTCTCCTAACAGGATAATGTTTGAGAGTTCCTTGTGAAAGTGGAGCGCGTACGATGGAGGCCCTGTAAGGTGTAACCAGTGACGAGGTCTGGCCTATAAGTGTGGCCCTCCTAATTATCTCCCCTTCGTTGATCCTGCGAGATGGCTGTGTTTAGAGGGCGAGTTTATTGACCGGAAGGTCCATGGTTCAAACCTGACCTCTGTCTCTCGACTTCTCCTGTCTAGGCTTGGGCAACCTGGCAGTATCCCAGCCCTCGTGATTCCTTCTGGTGACATGGCAGTCAGGCACCGAAAGGGTGTTACAGCAGAACGATTTTTATAAACATCCTGTATTAGCTTCTAGAAGCTTTTGGAAATGTTCTCAATGTTCAGTATAAGAGGTAATAAGCGTTCAGCTGATACTCACTAGATGCATGGCTGCCATGCATATGGAAGTTTGTCCAAGCCCAGCTAGGAATAGCCGAAAAACCAGAGTTGAGTTCAAACTACAAACCTTCCGAACAGTAGCTTCGCGTCTAAACCGCTAGCCTATCCCGACTTCCACAGCGCTCATTACTTTGTGACCACTTCTAGCGAGCTGGTATACGGATTTACTCACCAGGTAGCTCAGAAACATTCGGCCCAATGGTCTCCCCAGTGTAGAAGCGCTGAACACCGGGAGATTGATTTATGCACCGGAAGACCAAGGCCATGTCAGATAAGATATATGGTATGTCCATAAATAGTGTCTAATAAATCAGAAATCGAGACAATCATCATCAGAGACAGAAACATCAGCATTGAAATTGATGATTTACTGCTGCACAGCCACAAGGCTCGATTACACTCAAAGCCCTGAAGAGAAAAGAAAAAAGTGGGTGAGAGGGACTTTGTGCTAGCCTATCGCAAGCATTCTGAGGTACCTACACCTACAAGCGCCCAGTCAGAAAATCTGGAGGGATTGATAGTACAAATGCCGCTGACATCAGTTAGTCACCATTTTTTGCAATGTCTCCAGCCAAACGCAGGGAGGTCACGGGGATCCTATCCTGGAAGGCGAACAGCATCAAAAACACCCAAACTCTTCATACTATCTTACACACCCTTCGACCAATTAACATGTTTTCCACCCCGCAGTCTGCGCCATCCTGAAGGAGGAGCACAGGAAAGCACTCGTCTCCATAGACGACGTTTCAGCATGCGTAGCACATGGCCCAGCCTAAGCATCTGATGGCGCGCGATATTTACGGCCACTAAAGTAAATCGAGACAATGCAATATAGTTTAATGAATATGAAATAAACTTTGATGGCAAGGAATGTCAACGGACAACCACGAGACCTAAATCAGAAGCTTCCAGTGGCAAACCAATTGCGGCTTCCTTAAGTTGGAGTGGTGGGGACAGCCGAATGGCGCCCCGTAGTGAACAAAAAGGGTCATCTGGTGGCCCACGACACTAACAGGACGCATTCTAGGCACATGTCCAGGTGGTGCTGGCCATTATTCAGCTTGTACAATGACAGTTACATAAATACGCCTAGCACCGCTGTAGACTTAACGTTTCGGAATATCTCGGGGATTAATTTGGGGATTCCCAGACACAGATGGGAACAGCTTAGAAGTTGAATCCAATGGTGAGCACCCTGGAGAGACCTGCATTACTAATAAGCCTAAACCAAAGGACACCCGCAAAGCATTCTCAGTTGACAATGTTGGGAATTGATTTAGTCCACACGATGGTCATTGAAATTCAATCCTAGCAACGTCGCAGGCGTAGAACACCAAACGGTTCAGCGTGCTAAGGCACGGTGTTCGGTTTTGGCTTAAAAAATAATATAATAGTAGTATTAATAATCGTTCCGCATTAACATCCTTCTTTGCCAAGCCGCCATACCACCCGAACGAAGTACGAGGGCTGAGATATCGCCAGGTTGCCGAAGCCTAGGCAGGAGCAGTCGAGATGCTGGGGTTGCGTTTGAATCACGGACCTTCCGGTCAGTAAGTTCGCACCTTAATCACGGAGCTACCTCGGTTTCCGCTTATGCGACGACGGTCACTGAAAGCCCCTTCTAACATCGCCGCAGGTTTAACCATCCGATTACCACAGGAAGCTAGGCTTGATCTCAAAAGCTTGCTTTATCCCCTGGCGTCTCAGTGACTGATCACCGTGTCCGCTAGTGGTCCGACCAATTCAATGCGACCAGTGCAAACACGGTTGTAATGGTTGAGCCCGACTCTCGGACTCAGTTGACGATCGTTAAAACGGCCAACTCCGGCTCTGCACTCTGTTTCCGCTTCCTACTTCACGAGATCCACTTCGGCAGCTTTCAGACTTTCGACCAACGTGTCTATATACCGAACCCTTTGTCTTTCAAGGTTTCGCTTCTTTGTGTTCTGTTGACCAAATAGAGCTGCTGCCAGCCACCACAGATAACTGAATGTGATCGTGGACTCCACACCACAACACGCACGTCGAAGACAGCCACATCTATGATGGATTTCGTAGACGTTTAAAAAAAGACTGAAGACAGTGGAGGTCAGTGGTGATTTAAAAAAGTCGATTCATCTGCTTGCACATCCACTCTCAGTCCGTTATGTAGGGTTTGGACTGGGTTGAAGAACCTTTCAGTTAACGGAGGCAAAGGCTCTCGTGAAGTAATGGAGCGGTTGGCGATGATCGCGAGATTTTTCTTGAAGCCATCATGTGACAAACATTAGATCCACTGCGCTGCAATAAGCACGGGTACCATACTGTTCTTCAAGGATGTGGTTCAGCCATTTCAGTTGTCAGGATCAATACTCACACCAGAAGCTTGCTGGCACAGTACAGTTGAAGACTCCCTTTCTTTCCCCTCGTAGAGTGTCATGATTGGGGCAACCTTGAGTTCTGATAAAACTTTCTCTCCGTTAGACGAAACCGTTCAGTCGAAGAACTGCATTCTGTAGATTCGGACCAACATAGTTAACAGTTTCGCCGCAAGCATGCCTTTTCCATCACTCTTACCGTCCCACATTTGCACGTTCGCCTGCCTTGTCCGTCCAGTAGTCGAAGGAAGGTTCATGGAGAATTTCCTTTCTCGTTGAGGTCATCTATCCACTGCAAACTAGTCGACTCGTCAGTTCGTTCAACAGTTAGTTAAAGTGCTTGCGCCATATATCGCAAATTTCTGCAGGTAAACTCCACTTCACGCCAGTGTCGGCATTGATACGTTGCCGCCAAGAATACGATTTACTCCCCTTGATTCCTCCACCACTCATCCTTGGTCTGGTTGAATTGCTGAGTCAGTATAAGTTGAGAGTTCTTCGGCTTCTTGTTCTTGGCCTCGCTTTCAGATGGACAAGAGATGTTGTAAGTGCTTTCTTCTTTTCAAGCTATTTTGCTTTCTGGTTGCTGTCACGAAACCAGTCAAGGTGTCGTGGGAACAGTCGCTCTATCTGGCTAACTGCCCTCTTCAGTATCTGGTGCTTAAAGTTGTGCCACGCTAAGCCAGGGGGCTGGACGGATTGAAGGCTGTCGCTGTAATGTAGACTGCACAATCATGATAATCATCACTGACAGCAATGCACCACTAATACTTACTGGGCCGCACTAAAATAAACACATCTGAGTATCCTGTCGCATTCCGGTGGCCGAAACTGTGGCGGCTGGAACCAACGTACTTCTGGTACATGGTTTACAGATGGTAAACTGAAGTTAGTGATCACATCTAATTAAGGCACCATCAGCAGGATTGACCCATCGTCACCTGAAGGCCTCAACAGTGCACAACCGCAGGCGAACTTCAGCTGGGCAGTCCGACTAGGAAGCGACAACATGCGCGCCAATGGGATCGATTGCATGCCATGTCCAGCAAGCTTTCCAGCCATATGCATGCAGAGTTATTTGGGCCTCATCCGGGAAGCCATAAGGATTCCACAGCACTCACTTTGACTGCAGCCACTTTCATTTCACGTTGCCATGCTACGACCTGCTACGACTAACCCTTCGCTTGAAACAGAAAACAACGATTTCTTGGGTAGATGGTGGTTGGACATAGGTATATACGCATGCCCCAAACAACTCAACCTGTTGGTTTCAATCTGCTGCTTTAACGATTCTAATCCGTCACCAGTACTCACTTGCACACCATCTGGTTGCGTACACTATGCAGCCATCTGACTCTATCTATGCTACGGAAACACCGGTGATCAAAAATTTGAGGACTTCTAAGGTCCTTGTGTTCCTGTATAGATTTAGACAACCTGGTAGTATCTCAACCCTTGTACACCCTTCAAGTTGCATTGCAACTGGGTATCAAAAACGTGTTGCAGCTGGATGCTTATTTATTTAATATCATTAAGTTCATTGGATGGAGGGACCCGGAATCAAAACCGAAGTAAGGCCGCTCTCATGGTTGCCTTTTATCCGCAGTCACTTAACCGTAGCGAAATGTTCCTGACGCCATAAATGGCCGAATCTGGCGAACGCTGTTTGCTCTTTGATTATCCACGCAATGAATCCATCTATTATGGTACAACAACTTATACAGCTGCCAAGATACGTAAACCAATCAACAACCCCATACTCTTCATCCTGAAGTTTCAGAGAAACACTAAACGACTGGAAATCACAAAGGCTTTGAACTTCGAAGATGCCAAATGCATGGCGAAACATGGGAACACCTCTGGTATTGTTTAAAGTACTTTGCGCGAGCAAATGATCATCAAACAGAAAACAACGCCGCGCACACAATATACGTCTTTTAATCTCCCCAGTCTGGATTTTGACACATATTCATGGTCCCATGGAGCACCCACATCAAGATAACCTCGATGAAAATGTTGACGAAAAAGAAAAGTGGCGAACGTGAGGGGTTAAACTGCTTACGAAAAGGTTTTGACACTTTCAAATCAAATCAGCTCTCTTTCGGTGCATAGCTGCTATGTCACCCGAAATAAGTACGAGGGCTGAGATGCTACCAGGTTTCCCAAGCCTAGACAGGATCAGTTGAGATGCCGGGTTCGAACCATAGACCTTCCGGCCAGTAAGCTCACGGCTTAATGCGACCGGCGATAAGGAAATACAGGGCACGAAGAATGTTTGGTAACTTCGATGGCATGCCTCTCTGGCTTGACAGTATCCCAGCCCTCGTGCTTCCTTTGGGTGGCATGGCAGCTAGGCACCGAAAGGGTGTTACAGCTGAACGATTACTTTTTTTCTACCTTTCACTCTATAGCTTCAAATATAATTAGAACCTTATGGTTGTACGGCAGTAAAGCATCAGTATCAACACTGACGTTGCTGTCTTTGATGATGCTGATGATGCTCCAGCCAAGTTCAGGAAGTCATCTGGACACCATCCTGGGAGTCATACTGCACCAACAACACCCAAACTCTTCGTAATCAGCTTAACACCCTTCCACTGAGTCACACATTGCTCACCTCACGGTTTGCGCCGTTCTGGAGGTACGGAGAACGACACTCATCTCGGTAGTTGGTGTTTCAGCATGCGTAGTACATGGCCGAGCTAACACCATTACCGATTCGCTGACGCAAACCGACATCGGAAACGCTTCTGAGGCATCGGTTAACAAAAATCTGAAGACGCCTGACATCATCTGCGCGTAGAGGCCATGTTCCACAACCATACAACGCAACCTCTACTGTAGCCTGGCACATACGACCCTTGAGACCCAGTGATATGCCGCTATGGAACCAAAAGTGACGCAAATTCGCAAACGTGACACGAGTCTTTGAGATTCTTTCACCGACTTCATCAGGCACAATTCCGTCAGAGCTAATACAACTCCAAAGGTGTGTAAGATTCTCCACAGTTAGGCACTGCTACGGCTAATAAACCCACGTCACATAGGATTGGCCAGAAGATCGGTCCGCTTGCCGATCCGTTATCGGGGAGAGCTCTGGTTGGCCGAAAGTGTGGACCCAACAGCCAATCATGATGTAGCACCCGCAGCCTCACACGCGGAGTTCCAATTCTAACCCCTTTCTTGTCACAATTTTGACTTCTGCTCCAAGCGGTAGGAAGACATGCTCGAAACTGATTTTTCCAAGTTTGATGACGGGTGGAAAGTCAGATTATTCCTACGAAAACGCCACGAACCCGAGCACATTCATCCGAGCCGCCCAGCGACTTCGGCGTTAACGAAACGGTCAGGACACTGTCCCAGATATTCGGTCACCAAATATCGCTGTTTAGTACCCGTTTCTTATGCCTCAAGCTGGTCGAGAAAAATGATGGCGATTTCATCACGTATGCCGGTGTTGTCGATCGGGGAATTGAGTTTTTCCAGCTAAGCTCAAAGACAGAGAACCAATTCAAGCGCCTCATTTTTGTATCCAGTTTCCAGTCGTCCTAGCATGTACACATCAGAGCCCGGCTGCTTCACAGAATAGAACGGAATGCTGAAACTTCACTGCAGAGCCCCGCCACCAACCTCTCACCAACATGGAGCAGGACGAGGCTGTGATCTGTCAGACTTCAAGCGGCATGGTACAAGCAATCAACCCCAACACCCTAAAGAAATCTGGGAACAGGCCGGTCAAAAACAGTTCAAACCTCCCACAAGTTGCTGACATTGCGGTTGGCGGCATTTTACTCGTTATTTCCGGTTTAGAAGTCATGAATTTTCCAGCAACGAACCTTGTAACCACAACGATTTGTGTCGGTCTCAGTACCCCACCTTGCGATGCTCAAAAACTGTAGTCCGACCCCGTGAGTGCGACATTCGAAATTGATTTTTCTTACCAAAGAAAGCTTGTGACGGTCCGTATCAACAAATCTCCGGTTGGTTTGCAGCTGGATACAGGCTCCGGCGCCATGCTGACCAGTGGACGATCGTGAAAACCAATTGGTAAGCCGTATGTGAAACCAACGAACATTGGGCCCACAATGCTTCTGGCTGCAAATTGAAATATTTTGGAGAGGTTGGCTGTCCCATAAGCTCCAATGACACGATGGCAAAAGACACGTGTTACTTGACGTCATGCCTTAAACTGGATCACATGGGGATGGAATGAATCGACAAGCTGAGCCTGCTGGAAAACCCGAATAATTCTATTTGCAAACTTACTAACGCAACACCTGGAGTTGCCCATGAAAAAACTCACCATCCGAATCGTTCACTTAAGGGCCCCTTGCAAAACGGTCACCAAAATTCGCCGACGGCCCTGGACGTTGCACAGACGGTGCATGCTCCCCAGTGCCAAACCAGCTTTCAGGACAAAACGCGAAGGACCATGTGCAGCCCCACCAATCGTTAACCAGGAACCGGACCGATCACAGAAGGCTGGTAATCGTCAACCGACCAACTACTCTGCATGTGTCGCGCCGTTCTTATCGGTGAAGAAGGCTAACGGGACCATCCAATTTTGTGCAGACGTCTCCACCAATCTCAGTGCGGCACTAGATACACATCAGTGCCCTCTGCCTGTATGAGGGCAAATGTTTTGCGAAGATTGGTTTGGCAAAAGCCTACTCTCAATCTGAAGTTGAGGGAGGATCCCGAGAACTTTAGACCCTTAATACTCACCGCGGCCCGTACCACACCCCGCGTTGCCGTTTGGTGTCAGGACAGTGCTAGCCATATCACAACAGCTCATGGATACAATGCGGAAGAACTATCATGGGCTCTCATTCGGGCAAACTGTGTTAGAGTCTTGATTATGTGCTACGAAGTATTCGAGAATATGGCTCCACGGTGCGCCTAAAGTAATGCACCTTCTTCATGCGGTGGATGGAGTGCCTCGGTTTAATCATTACCGAACGCGGCCGCTGACCGTATCCGTAGAACATCGACACCATCAAACGTGTGCCACCACCCACAGATGTACCATCCTCCAGGTACTTCCTCGGTCTCTTCATCCACTACAGCTAGTTTCTGCTTGCCATGCATTGCCTCCAAGGTCCGCTAAACCAGATACTCTCTTGAGACCACAAGTGGACGTGGTCAGTAGAATGCCAATGAGCCTTTGATTCTGTCAAATCCATACTGAGTTCTGATTTGCTACCCACCCACTACAATCCGCTGCTGGAAATCGTTGTGCCCTCGGATGCTTCGAGTCATGATCTTGGTGCAGTGATTTCGCATGTAGTTCCAGACAGCAGCCGATCGTGGTTGCCGTCAAAAGTTTCATAAAACGCTCTAAGGCCGTCAGCTTACCCTACTGACCGACCAAAAGCCACTCCCTGCTGTGTTTGTCTCGAAGAGGGGGATCCTGGTCAATGCCGCCAACCATCTCCAGCGATGGGACACGCTGGGATACGACTTCAAGATCAAATACCGGTCCACCACCAGCATCAGAGAAGCCCTTGCATCGTCACGTCTCACTGGTTCTTTCAGGCCAGAATCAGAGGACAATGCAACCGCAGCAGTTGCCTTGGAACCGGAGATGAACCACGTAGTGTCGGAAGCAGTTCGCACCGTCCTCTGACTGATGCCACGGTCCGCCAGGCTGTCGACCAAGACCCCGTGCTGCGGCGGGTCACCAAGTAGCACAGCAGTCAGTGGCCGTGCACCCGCCCATAGGACGAATTACGAATATTCTTCAACCGGAGTGATGTGTTATCACTAGTAGATGGATGCTTGTTGTTTTCAGAACGCGTTTACGTCCCAAAAGATCTCCAACCAATCGCACCGGTTTAGTTTCACAAAGGGCACCCGGTAGAAAACAGGATGAAGGCCCTTGCTCTGAGTTACGTCCACCGGAATCTGCTAAACTCCCAGTTTAAGCTAGTCTCCGGATCCTGCGTGCGGTGTGGCGAGGCATCCAAGTCACCAGTGAAAACCGGCCCACTTTCGTGGTCGCAGCCGACCAAGCCCTGGTCTCGCCTGCACATCGACCATGCAATCCAGTTGGTGGCCAAAATTTTTGATCGCGGCCGACACTTACAGTAAGCGACCAGGAATTCTTCCAGTGAACAGCCCCGAAAACTGCTACTACAATCCCTGAACCACGAAAATTGATCAGTAACGATGGAACGCCATAGAATACTGTATCCGAAAACAGCAGTCAGTTCGCGTCGTTAGTGTTCGCAGAGTTTTGTTTGGAATATGGCATAACTCATCCGCCGTTGCATCCACATAGAATGGCCAGGCTGAAAGCTTCGTTAAGATCCCGAAGCCCGCACTTCAGAAGTCCAAAGAAGAGGGACCGGTGGAAGAAATTTCACAAAAGTTCCTGCTGTCATATCGCACGTCACCAAATCCGATTTCTCCTTATGGAGTGTCCCCAGCAGAGACACTGCGCTGATGGAAGCTTCGAGCACCGCATGACAATATTCGGCCAAATAAAAGGCAACGGAGTCACCGCATCACTAGAATGGAGAAC
>SJOL01005921.1:466903-492782 GCA_004794785.1 Opisthorchis felineus | reverse complement strand
GCACCTTGGATGCCACGGCTACCAGTCTGGTGCCATATTGCTTTCCGAACGACGTTCTTTGTCCCTTTTAAGTCTGGGATGAAGGTCGAGGAGGTCCATTCCACCGGTATTCTCTTTTTATATCTTCTACAGTATGGTCGCCAGACTGTTCACCAGGGCCTCACCAACTTCTGTGAAGGGCGTGGAATGCAGACCAGCCGGCCCAGGTGCCTTGTCGCGTTGAAGGATTGGTATTTCACGCTGGATTTTTGTTGTTGACGGCGGGCTGGTGTCGGTGTTCCGTTCTGGCTCCCTGCGTTCTTTCAGCGGTTGTTTTGAAGGAGACCAGCTGAACTGTTTGAAGTGCTCACTCCATCGCTCGTGGCGGCCATTTTCGCATGTAGTTTTGCTGACACTTGTCTTCTCTTGACCGGTTGATTGAATCACCTGAAGTGGGGCGCGATTGTTGCCTGCAGCGAAAGCCTTCTGCATCTCGTGGGTCTTTGCAATCTACGAGCGTTCTCTGTCACTCTTCAAGCTCTTGATTATCCGGTGTTTGAGGGATTTGCATGTGCTATCACAGTCGCCAGTTGGTGGTATGGCCTTTTTGACAGCAATAGGATCCACTGATCTCGACGGCATCTAGTGTCCATTTAGTCGAGTCAGATGACTTGGACGGACAGTTCTCAAAGCGGAGAGCATGACCTGTTTAATGCACGTGCAAACAATCTTCATCTGCATGACTGTGTGTTTCCAGTAGCTTTCTCATCAGAGTTTGAACTCTTTAGCTACTGAAATTTGTCGAAGTCGAGTGAACGGGACGCATACTACTGACGGAAAGCAAATTTATAACTGGACCTGCACAGTGGCGTGATCAGAGTCAAGCTGTGCACCCCAGAACTAACGACAATCTTTAATTGTGGCTCTCCATCGGTAACTGATAGCCACATGATCCAGTTGGGTCCAGGACTGTCTTGCGGTTGACGGCCCCCAGTTAACTCGATGTGCTCGTTTTGTGTTGGAGGTTCGTACTAGCCAGGAACAGACGATGATCAGCACACAACTGAAGAAGCCGCTCTCCATTATCCGTACGCTCAGCATCGACTCCAAATCAACCATCTAACTGTGCTTCTTCCGGACTTATTCGTTCAACTTGAGCATTCATATCACTCGCTAGGATTACTATATCCGTCCTTCTTGCTGACCGAAGCAGTCGTGACAGATCTTGATAAAACCCGTCGTCAGTTTCAGAACTGCAGTATGTCGGGGCGTATGCCGATACGACAACTAAACACCGTTTACCGCATCGACCTACATTGATCTTAATTGAGCCAGACAACCGCACAGCGCAAAGATGACTATTTACTGGGATGCAGTCTAATGAAGCGCTTTTAGCCTTGGGGCTGTGTGCAACTCCCACACCATGAATATCACGAGCCATTTCTTCAGATCACCGGATACCCGAAGACTGAAAGGTGAAACACTTGCATTCATCCTGAGCGGCTTAAGGTGCACGACCGAGACGGGGTCTTGTATGCATGTTTGGGAGACACAACATACATCGGCAGATAAGGAAAGCCAGGTTTCAGCAAGTGACGCCTGCTGCCTAATATGACATGGAGTGTGGACCTTGAAGGTAGCGAAGCATCAGTGTTGAACACTGGTGTTATGCTGTCGATGGTGATGGAGCCTCACATTGAAGACTTCAGCGTCCATGAGCTTTTTGAAGTTAATAATTGATTGTTTGGGTTTATTCTCATTGGCGTCATTGTAGACCCGTACAGTGGCTAGGGGACCGTTTGATGGGCTGATCACACTGCATTCTTTGATGGGTGGGGAGGGTTGTGCGGGAGGGCTGATGAGCGAATAGCTGCAAGGGCGAGCTATACTCCTCCTTGCCCAGACCGAAGAAGGGGGTTCGGTTGAGGTGCTCCACCTTGACCGTTTGACTCACAAGTCTGACCCACAAGGCAGTGGGAGGATGTAGGGTTTTGTTCAGGAACCCTTCCCCTATCCTCTACCTCTGAATAGCGAGGCAGCGGTTGTTAGGGTTTTATTGGGGGACTCTTCTCGGAGCCAGTGACTCAGTAGTCTGACTCATTCGGCTGCAGGCGGTCGACCTGCCCCGAGGATGCAGAGAGTAAGGCATTACTGTCTAACTCCTAATGCGGTGGTGCACAGCAGGCGCTTTCTGAGCAGCACCAACCTATTTGGTTTCAAAAATTATTCGGCCGTATTGAATACTGCGTCTGCGGTCACGATCAACCGTTGGGCGATCAGAGTGTGCGGTTTTTAGGGCCGAACTTTTCTAACTCGTCCTTCCCGGAGGAAAGATAGCATCCCTGCTTCCATAAATATGGATTTGCTGGTCGCTTGGGGGGAAACGCCTTTCTGTCTCCAAACTCCCATCGCTCAGGATGGTACGACTTTACCTGCAAACCACCTCATAATACGATTTCTTGCAGTACGAGGTTCGCTGCTCTTCATCGGGCTGTTCATCGTTAGCTTTCCTGGTATGGTTGAGCATTGGGGAGCTGAGTTCCAGCTAGTGTAGTCCGTACGATCATTGCAGCACTGAAGCCCGACGAGCACGACAAGGTGACAGCTGTAGGAGCCCGTACCGAAGCGAGGTTGGAATCCGTGCGGGTGTTCGAAAGAGGCAACAGCCTTGAATGTGTGTTCGTCATCGATAGCTGATCTCTGTATGCACTGATTGTGTACACGCTTGCCTGTGGTTCGGCGTGCTCCAGGCAACAAGACATGTTCACTTGGGTTACCACTGGAGACCCTTAGATGACGGGATTGATTCAAAGTAATTTTAATGGTTGTATGCAAAACAGCAACAATACTGAAATTGTGATTTCGGGTTTCGGAGTTGCAATACATGTCAAAATCCACACTTGAGAGCCAATTAACTTATTGGTCAGTCTGCTCGACGCGACGGAGTTTTAACCTAACAAATTTGTAAGAAAGCAAGCGGTATTGGACTCGCCCCGGGACAGCTGGACATCAAATATACGAAGTAGTAGAGAGGTTTGAAACAGAACATTAGGGAGCAGCAAGCAGTTTACAAACCAGATTTCTAAGGGAATGAGTGAAAGCTTTGAGAAGATGATAATTGTGAACCCGGTCGGTTTCACAATTCAACCCACATACTTCGCCTGGTGAGATTTCGAAATGACACGAGTCGCCAAAGTTTGTGTTTATGTTTGTCGGATCAGTGATAAGCCGTTATCCTAACTCGGGCCACCACACGAAGCTGAGGTACTTTTGCGTCTAAAGAAAATGCTTCTGCACTTCATGAGTGTGCATGGTGCCGTTGCCGAAATTCTGGATCCTAGTCACTACGCCGAGCCCGCCAACGTGTGGTTGTTCATGCTTCTCCATTGCCTATTGGGTTCAATAATCTATCGCATCTTTCATGCCCCCTGGGAGAATATCCTTGATTTTTCAAGCCGTTTCAAATTGCGCAATTTGTTCATTTTCAGCCCATTTCATAGCACAGTACGTGGGCATGTTTATTGTCTGTCGATCGTCTGACCATGAATTCAACAGACGGAGCTTCGTGTGATTCTGGTCTCGAGGCCTTTTCCTTGGGCGATGATGTGTATGTCGGTGGTGGAAATGAACGACTTGGCAAGATAGCGTTCATAGGAGAGACGCAGTTTGCAGCGGGTGAATGGATAGGTGTTATTTTGTCCACACCAAATGGAAAGAACGACGGCTCTGTTGGTGGCATCAGTTACTTCACTTGCCAACCGTCTTACGGTATTTTTGCGAAGCGGCAAAACCTGCGTCGGTTCACTCCTTGTGAGAAGAGTTCAACCGTAAGTTTTTCAAGACCAAAGTTTCTGTCAGACTTAATCCGTGAATAATTGCTCACCTTTATGATTGGACCAAGGGTCGTGATTGACACTGATGCCCATGGTTGTATCATCGTTTGGAACGCAGTTATATTCTGTGCACACGGGTGCTTCATTCGTTTGGTCCCCCTTTCATGTCTGTAGCGGTCTTTTGGGCTTTTGACTGTTTGATTATTCTGATTCAGTAGAAAGATGGATTCTTTTTGTCGCTCCTTTTTTATTCAGGTTGTATAATTTCTGGATACTTCTGGTGCCTTGTAAGTGAGAGTTTTCGCTACATGTTGATAGACCATTTCATCGCCAACCAGTATCACGGAACTGGACCTGGCTGGGGGTTTCAGAACGTGAACTTTTGGCTGGTATCTTCTTGTCCTAAGTTCACCCTCGGAATTTCCATTCCTTAGTTGACTATGCTGAAATAAGGGCAGGTCGGTTTAATTTGAAATTGAATAAAATCTACCTGTCTTGTGAGGCAGCTGCCACACGGAAGCGAATTAGCGATACAGGCTTCTACCGTAAACATTTTTCAAGGGTACTCCTGCTTCAGAGTCTCCAACTGTTCACGAAATGCATTGGTTGTATCATCGTTAGTGAGTTTTCCAAGTTGCGATAAGAAATAAGTATCTTCCTTCTACTTCTTCGATACCTTTGCCCTTTTTCATCAGAAGTAAGAATCCACATTGATGATTGAGACAGCCAATTCTCAAGTCAGCTTAGTAAGTTAGCTTCTCGACACCAGTGTTCAGATTCTGGTGTTTCGTCCCACGCGGTTTGGGTTCACATATAGCCATCTTGTTTTTACGTATGTATAATATTCTCGCTCTTCTCAGTTTTTGTGATTTTCCTCTTGCCGATCAGTGGGCGTGTATCACTTGTGCTAAGACGTTTTCCCTACATATACCAACAACGGTTGTTCATATAGTTTCTGAATAGGGTTTGCTGGACTCAACGTTTCTGACTGCCACTAGTGAGGATACTTTTTTGCCGAAATATTACTGGTTTTGTCGACTTCATATTGGCATCTGGATATTAAAGAATAGCTATCAAATTTCATACGCGTTTCTACAGTCTGGATCCATATACGTGTTACTTGGAATACAAGGTTTGAAATCGAAGTTTGAGTTGTGGAAACGTAAACTTCATGGATACATTTGAGACTGCTATCTACCAGATCTATTTGTCTCGGTGATTAGTTTGCCGTCTGATGATCTGAGGCCCGTAGTTTGAGTTTTGTCGAGCTTTCGATTGCTTTTGTTAAAGCTTGCGTAGCATGTTATTATCGACCCCTATACTTTCTGAGGATTATGTGTTGGTTGTGTCTGCCGTTGAGAATGGCCCGGTAAAAAGGAATCATATGTGAACACCCTCCCCTGTGAATACCTTTTTTTGATAACTGAATTCGGGTTTCCTCATCCCTTAGTTCAACTCTACGGCATGAGCTCGTTTGATTTACCATTTTTACATATCCCCGACTTAGAATCCCTCATCTTCGTAGCTTTTGTTATACCTAGTTAATTGAACCATATGGGATTTTCACGAAACCCATGGAAAGCCAGTCGCGAACTGTTTGTGCAACACCTATTGCAACCGCTTACTAACATGCTAACCGAGTTTCGAGTAAGCTGTTATCAGGAGTGCTGATTGTTTTGCCTTTAGCATTTAGGTACAACTTCGGATGGTGATCGAGAGCCTCATGCGTCCCCCAAGGCGTCCATCTCACCGTCCCCTGTACTGCCTGCATCTGGCGGATCTAGGCCGGAAACCCGACAGTCCCAGTTTCAGCTTGGAGACCGTGTTCAGATATCCGGAGGTCGTGTCGGAGTGTTGCGATTCTTGGGTCCGACAGAATTCGCTGCTGGTGAGTGGGCGGGGATTGAGTTGGATGAACCCCTAGGCAAGAACGATGGGTCCGTTGGAGGAAAACGGTATGTGTTCTACTTTTTTTTAAAGCAACCATCACCGTTGATCGTTGTTCTTATTTCCTGTAATTTTACAAGCATTGCTATTCTCCTCCAATCTCCAGCTACTTTGCCTGTAAACCCAACTTTGGTTTATTTGCGGCGGCTAACAAGCTAATGCCTGCCGGTTCCCAAGTTACTGCGCGCAATAGCGCAGGTGCAAACAACCGGTGAGTCGTTTTTTACCAACCGTTTTGTTGTGCTCTAATTGCAGATTTCTGGGTAGCATACCGTCAAACAGACACATGTAATCTCACGAATCAGTTTACATTAGGGTTTCACCCGATCTTACAACCTTGTTTCCCGTAGCAATAATTCTTGGTATTCCATATCATTGTGCTTGCTTATGAGGCTCTCGAATATGCTATATGGTCGACTATTTAGAGCCTCCTAATGTTTTCAGGCGTTTGTCAGATTGTAGCAACCACGTAGTTGCGTGGGACACGCGAACTTCGAACTTCTTCAATGTTTTGCTCTTCCACGTATGAACAAAGACACGTGAGTGTGTCAGCATATTTTCCGCTCTTCCGGCATTTTCAAACATTTTATCAGTAGCTTTATACACCCTAACTGAGCAGTAGCTTCTAACATACTCCGTTTTTGTCAGAGTTGGAAAAGAGCTAAAATAAGCCTGTCAGTCGATGAGTTGAATTGAATTGGTCGGATCTGAGCAAATGGCTTGTCTCTCTTTAGCCTCTCCGAGCTGCTGGTCGTGACGAACTCTCACCCGCTCTGTTCAAAGATGAAGGTGAAATCCTCAGTCATTGCTTGCCTAACTTACTTGCCTCTGGCGAAAAAGACCACCCCGGTCAACTGGGGTGATTCGGTGGTAGTGCTTATTTCCAAAAAGGGTGCTCACAATCAATGTGGCAATCACCGAGGAGTTGGCTTGATCTCCATTGTAACCAAACCCTCTGCGTTGCTTGTTTCACGTCGTCTAACGAAGGAGCGTCAGGACGGGAATCGATAACAGCAAGCAGGATTCTGGCCGGGTAGGGGCTGTGTGAACCACATCATCTCACTCTGTCAAGTGTTAAAGCGACAACATGCATATAGGCGCCCTGAAATCTTGGCGCTTCTTCGCTTCAAGAGTGCGTTGGATTCAGAATTGTTATGCTCGTGGTTGTTCGCACAACGGCTTGACAGTTGTCCAGAGGAGTTTTGTTAGATAGATATTGTAGTGTTAAATTGTCGTTCATTTGACTTGCTGTTCACATAAAAATGAACAGTTTCTCATTGAATTGTTTGCTTTAGAAATCAGCCATGTTCTTTCTGTTTTAAATCATCAAGTGCAACTTACCTCCAGAACCATAAAATGACACGCTGCAAATTCGCTGCTGTGAATTCTTAACTGTTGGCTGATGTTGTGTCACTGACCAGTCAGTTCAGCTGGACTGCTACGGTTGCACGCCTCTTTACTGCCCGCTCTGCCTGTGCCTTCTAGTCAGCCATGGATACTCTCAACACACACCTATTCCTCAGTCAATATTTTGTAGCAATCGGACTTTCTTTCGGACGAACTAAAAAAGATTGACCATTAACTCTCCAACATTTCCAGGTCTTAGGCACCCTGCATATCAGCTAATATAAATTTGAGTGAATTGTTGTTTAACGGTAGTTTTTCTGGATATCAGATGAGTGTGGATTTCTCATTGCCCTGCGTGTTTATAAATTTTCCTTGCCCACTTGCTGAAAGTGAACCATAGTGTATTGTTGGGGGAATTTACTCTCACTCTGATGGCTCTCGTGCATTCAAACTGGCTATTGACTGCATATGCTATCGTTTTTTCTTTTAGTCGTAGCCAAGAATCCCTACTATCCTACTGTTCAAATTTGAGCTCCGTATCCCGTTCATACCGGGCCCAATATGCTCCCAGTGTTCAGGTGAGTCAGCTTGCCTTACTCTGAGAGGATTGGTTCCAGTTTTGGATGAGCCGGCTTCGTTGATGTTATGAATCAGCGCAGCTCATAATCGACCTTCACAAGCGAGGTTGATACATAGGTCGGTTCACTTTTTTCTAGCGGCACGCCATAAACGAAGTGTGGGATCGTGGTGTCGGTACCCTTTTTTACTGTATCATTTTATTATTTTGATATGACGGCCCTTTAGGCAGCTCCAGTCGGAGCATAGAGAGACACTTTTCCTCTTGCCGCTCACAACCCAAGCAGAGCGTGCACTGTAATGATTTCCGGGAACGCATGGATGAAGTCGTGAGTTAGTGACGCGGGGTTTCTTGAGAGTTTGGTATGAGTGATGTCCTCAGAGTCCCATGGCTTTTGTTTGAGAGTACACTTCTAGCTTTTTCACAACCAAGATAGCAGATATGTACAGCGGTTGCACACATCCACCATCATGGCCGTTTGACCTAAACTGATTTTATCGGCACGGTCCTCTAGGATTGTTTTCATGTACTTACCTTTGAGCCTCACCGAAGGTTTACAATTATCAGCTACCCTAATCTCTTCCGCCTGCCTGGCGAAGTGGCGTGCCGGGATGTGGCCGTTGTCAAGTGCGACCAGCTTTTTGGCTCCGCAGGTGAGAGATGATTGTCAGGCGGGGGTCGAAGACGCGCCAGTCGCCCCTTTAGAGCACAGTCAGCCAACTAGGCGAGGATATCACCCCTACCATGACACAACGTTCGCAGCAGTTGCGTTGGGTAATGGGAAAGGGTTAATTGTATCATCTTAGTTTTCCTTGCAGTGAACGCTTTACAAGTTCGAATGGTTTCGGTCTTTCCACGACATATAGGGACTATACAGTTGTCTCCATTGGCGCGAAGCACGATGGAAGTGTACTCACTCACTACTCTACATCCACTTTGTTAATGCTTCCTGCGCTATCGTGCTGATTTTCAGAAAACTAACGCCACCCATACTTCGTAGCAACACAGTCATTAGTAAGCATAGAAAGAAAGAAACCGTTCAGTTGTGGTATCCTTTCGATGCATAGCTGCCATGCAATCTGAGGAAATCGGGACGGCTGAGACACTGCCAAGTTAGGCAAGCCTAAACAGAAACGGTTGTGATGCACAACCATGTGTCTCATCGAACAGCACTTTTCAGTCTACTTTGAATTTACAGAGGTACGGTATTTCTTACGTTCATCATTTTCGTGATTCACTGGAAGCTGTTTCCAGTAACGTACTTCTCTACTTTTTTTCGTAGAACCGCACAACTACTCCCACAACTCGACGCCCAGGCTCTGTAGCTAATAATTCCACACAAAAGGAACAGCTTTCTAATATCCAAACACTCCAGGTCAGTCAAACTTTGTTGTCTCCTTCCTGTTGTTTGCCATCTTGCATCCGAGTTTTCTGACTGAGCACTAGAGGTGTGGGCGCCTCGTACGTTTATTGTGGGCTAGCACTTAACACTATTTCCTCCTCTATTTTGTTTTTCTATCCACAGGTCTAGGCATTTTTAACTAGATTCGCATGGTTGAATAGCAGATGCTCGACAATGGTGTTACTGGTTATGCGTACCCTCAGAGACAATCTCCCGTCGTTTCTCGGGTTTTTTACACTCAATTTGTGAAGATGCCTTCGTAATTCCCATGTTAGAGACGGACTACGGGATTTCATGCCGCATTCGTTCTTCCCTGGGATAGTTTCTCTGTGCACCATAGTGGAACCCAATCTGCACACAGTGTCTTCAACCTTTATTAACCACCGTCTTCTAACATTCCATTAAATTTTATCTGAATGAAGAATCTGGCCTGGCCCGTAGGGGTCTACAGCACCTTTGCTGTTATTTATTGAAGCTGTTTTTGACCATTTGTGGACGTATTTCACTTTGGGGCAAATGTGGAGTAGGTCCTGCTTCTGGCCGACAATATTGCGTGCCAAACGAATTGTTTCGAGTACTTCGAGGGACTTTCCCTCAGTTTTAATGTGGACGTTTTGGATGGCGTTAGAGATTTATTTAGTTCGCGATCCGCGCTCCATGTTTCGCCGTTGTTTCAAAAAAAAGACATGGGGCAGCTAAAGGTAAGATATCGCTACGATCATGCGCGTTGTTATTTACTGGTGAAGCTGGTTTGTGGCATTAGGCTGTTGTGTCAGTTACGTTGACTACCGTCCCAATACGGCAATTCTCACTCGACCTCAGCAGCTGAGAAATCGGCTGTTTTCCCGAAACATAAAATGATGAAAAATTACCTCACATCCATTGCTTTATATTTTCTACTACCTATCCATTTCGACGAGATGGTTTATGAGTTCGAATACCTAAACCAGTGTGGTGTTGTTGAGGCTGCATGGATTTTTACAATCACTGTGTGAAACAGATCCAGCTGTCGCAGACCATTTTGATTACTTGGCCGATACTGAGGTGAATTACTTTCATTTAAACCTCTGGTCCATGACGCCCTGCGAGCGGTTGTTATCTTGGGCGAACAGCGTTATTTCACCCTTGTATTACTGTGTTTATTCTGATAGCTTACTCGCATTGATATTACTAGTATCCTGCTATTCCAATCAAGATTCCCTTCAAGTCAAGTCCGTTTATGCAGAAGCACTGTGCAGCTGTTTCATCCCTGATGGGAATCAGCAACAGTGCACATCTCACAGATCTCCAGGAAATTTCTGGCTGAAGCTAAACATTTGGTCACGAGTGACTGATCTGCATTTAGCAGCACTCGTCCTTCAATCGCGACGTTTATGTCGCGTGGTTCCTTGAGTGACGATGCGTTTCACGGGGTGTTCGCTTTCTGGGCAGCTCAATCGTTTGCAGGTAGCGAGGAGATTTTGGAATTTCAATTAAGGTTTCTACTCTGTGTTGGAAACTCGAGAAACATTGTTCAGCCTTTTCACCCTTGTGGAATAACGAACAATTTGGAACCGTTACCGCCTGTGTAGTAGTTGCACATTGTGCCTAACCGACACGAATGATTTGTCCGCTTTCATCCTTCAGTCACATATCACGTGATCCGGTGTTGATTGGTCCCTCGGCCCATGAATTCTCAAATGGAATGCCCATACAGCGTGTGCGATTTTCCTTCCCATTTCATTTATTCCGTGATATTGTAAACGAGCAAATGCTACAGCGCCGAGGATATGGGGTTCTTTTGCACACAATGTTTATTTATTATTAGTTTTGAGTTTTTCTGATGAGGGTATACCATTATCTTTTTTGTGTGGAGTTCTATCAGTTCTATATGAACAGTTGCCGTGGATTTGCTAAGACGTCGGTTGGGCTGAAGTTCCTGAAAAACTAGAGTGCAAAACAGTGGCGCGAGGTAAATGAATAAGCGGGTCTTGCTGGAAACCCGACATGAATTCCAAGGCTAGTCAGTAAGCAGTATGCTTTGGTTTCCTAATGAGATTTGGGTTAGTTTTTTGGCTTGTCATTTTTCTTGGTTCGTTGTTTGCCTTTTTTGGCAGTGCAGATCTTCGTTATTCTAAAACAGGTTACTTGACCTGAAGGTTTCAGCAACAGGTTAGGTCACTTTTCCTGATTATTACTGGTGTAAGGAGGAAAGCCCTTCGCCGCGGAGTTGTTTATTAGAAAACACCAACTAAGCGGTTACAGACTATTGGACAGGAAAGTCAAACTCTCATATGCACGTTGTTTTTTAAAAAAAAACTGGATATCCGTCTTCTTCTTGAACGCGTCTTCTTGAACTCTGCTGGATATTCATTGACTCTCACGCAATTGTAAACGAATGCTGCAAAGCAGTTCCACAAATTCAGTAATAAATCCCACCTTCCATTAAATCAAGGTGGAGTTACGAGAAAACACATACTACTCGCATGCCTCAGCAGTAGTATCTAACGTTACACTGGTATTCGACCGATGTTATTTCTGCTTTGGCTCGCATTGTGGCGTCTTTGGAGGTAAATGGATAAAATACTGTTGCGCTACTTGTACATGTATGCAAATAGAGGCGAGTTTCGTTGACGTCACATCGAGTAACTTTGTTGGTCAAGTACCGCTACGACTGCGTGGTCTCGTTACAAACGCCGAATCTAAATATACACTGCATATGTTCGTCAACTCTGATCTGAACGGAGTGCAGTTGGATCGTGTGGGACCCTAAACTATCGACATGTATGTGAAGGCAGAATTATTTTCGATATCGCTTCAACTGGCTGTTACATATATGTGGTAGTCAGAGCAGACAAACCAAATTAGCAACAACTCAAGATAAAAACCTGAGGCGGTTTTGTTGCTCTGAAACTGATGAGAAACTTAATGCGTTCTCTATATGATAGGGCGTCAAAGATTTGTCAAGCGGATACATTTCATGATTAGCTAGATTATGTTGCTGACATCTTGGGTGACGATGATTTTCCAGACCGATTTCTGGGGAAAAACTTGAGACAGAATACGCAGCATCTGGTCACCGTAGATGTGCCATGCAATTCACTCTACCTGTGAGTGCCCCTTAAGATGATGTAGCTACCGAGCTGTTGAGTCAAACTCGGCAGTTTGTTCAAACACACGTTATTTTCTGGTGAACTACTTATAGCCTTTACCAGACGAATGCTGAAGAATATCATAAACGTGCGGTTCAGTTGAGTCGATCAATTGGATAATATGAGATAATCGTTCAGCTGTAACCATCCTTCGATGCCTAGCTGCCATGCCACCCGAATGAAGTACGATTGTCGAGAAACTGCCGGATTGCCCAAGCCTAGTCAGGAGCAGTCGAGATGCAGAGGTCGGGTTCGAACCACGGACCTTCCGGTCAGCAAATTGGCGCTCTAACCACTGAGCCATCTCGCCCCTTTTGTCGGTCAGTTGTCTACTACGGCTGTCGGATAGACCGCATCGCACTTCTTGGTTGCCACCTGACCATTTTTTCTCAGGTTCCCGTGCCTTTTGTTATCGTTGATTTGATGGGTTAACCTTGATCGCTATATATTTGTAAGAGTTAGTTGAATAGAATTCGAATGGAATTTTTTGTTCACATGGATGCTCCTAATGCATCTACGGGAAAAGTTTCATTCTAAAGTAGCAATGTGCGGACTTACGAAATTTCGTCGCTTCTACCTCATACACGATCGTTGTGAAGCACGTCAACTATGCTTCCAATATGACTAGTTAGGGTGCAGTCAATGGACAATGTGTAGAAGTTAAGCTCCACAATCATAACGTGAACTTGCAACCTTGAATTATTCTGACTGGAAAAGACGAAGATTTAATCTGCCTTGGGAGCTAACACTTTCGAACCGGGACAAAAGCTCTAACTACTTACCTATAATGAACTGACGGGTCAGTGTTTGTTGAGCTTGCTTAGAAAATATCCTCAAAAATCTGTCNGGTAGCCTGTGTGACTGCACTAATCGCAACCCACCCGGGAAAAGAGGAGTAATCCAAAGTGTTATTATGTACAAGTGGTCGGGTACGAGGGCATTGATTCTTCCAATGGTCAGGCATGCCACACTTGTAGCATCGGCTAGTTCGAGCGTGCCTCCGCGATTCCGTCTTGATGGCTGCAAGCTGTTCAGTGAGTTGGTCCACTTTGTTCTTCAGGTTCTCCACTGTAGACTCATCCCTGTTCTGCTGCGACTGTAACGTGGCCAGTGGCGCCTCGGCCAATTCCCCTGCCAGATGCACCAGGTGCTCCACACTCAACTGGCCAGTTGCTCTTGCCAACCGCAACTGGGCACGAAGCGCAGGCGGCACACCTTCAACGAACTGGTCGGACAGCAACTAAACGGTTACAGATTATTGGACAGAAAAGTCAAACTCTCATATGCACATTGTTTTTAAAAAAACTGGATATCCGTCTTCTTCTTGAGCGCGTCTTCTTGAACTCTGCTGGATATTCATTGACTATCACGCAATTGTAAACGAATGCCGCAAAGCAGTTCCACAAATTCAGTAATAAATCCCACCTTCCATTAAATCAAGGTGGAGTTACGAGAAAACACACACTACTCGCATGCCTCAGCAGTAGTATCTAACGTTACACTGGTATTCGACCGATGTTATTTCTGCTTTGGCTCGCATTGTGGCGTCTTTGGAGGTAAATGGATAAAATACTGTTGCGCTACTTGTACATGTATGCAAATAGAGGCGAGTTTCGTTGACGTCACATCGAGTAACTTTGTTGGTCAAGTACCGCTACGACTGCGTGGTCTCGTTACAAACGCCGAATCTAAATATACACTGCATATGTTCGTCAACTCTGATCTGAACGGAGTGCAGTTGGATCGTGTGGGACCCTAAACTATCGACATGTATGTGAAGGCAGAATTATTTTCGATATCGCTTCAACTGGCTGTTACATATATGTGGTAGTCAGAGCAGACAAACCAAATTAGCAACAACTCAAGATAAAAACCTGAGGCGGTTTTGTTGCTCTGAAACTGATGAGAAACTTAATGCGTTCTCTATATGATAGGGCGTCAAAGATTTGTCAAGCGGATACATTTCATGATTAGCTAGATTATGTTGCTGACATCTTGGGTGACGATGATTTTCCAGACCGATTTCTGGGGAAAAACTTGAGACAGAATACGCAGCATCTGGTCACCGTAGATGTGCCATGCAATTCACTCTACCTGTGAGTGCCCCTTAAGATGATGTAGCTACCGAGCTGTTGAGTCAAACTCGGCAGTTTGTTCAAACACACGTTATTTTCTGGTGAACTACTTATAGCCTTTACCAGACGAATGCTGAAGAATATCATAAACGTGCGGTTCAGTTGAGTCGATCAATTGGATAATATGAGATAATCGTTCAGCTGTAACCATCCTTCGATGCCTAGCTGCCATGCCACCCGAATGAAGTACGATTGTCGAGAAACTGCCGGATTGCCCAAGCCTAGTCAGGAGCAGTCGAGATGCAGAGGTCGGGTTCGAACCACGGACCTTCCGGTCAGCAAATTGGCGCTCTAACCACTGAGCCATCTCGCCCCTTTTGTCGGTCAGTTGTCTACTACGGCTGTCGGATAGACCGCATCGCACTTCTTGGTTGCCACCTGACCATTTTTTCTCAGGTTCCCGTGCCTTTTGTTATCGTTGATTTGATGGGTTAACCTTGATCGCTATATATTTGTAAGAGTTAGTTGAATAGAATTCGAATGGAATTTTTTGTTCACATGGATGCTCCTAATGCATCTACGGGAAAAGTTTCATTCTAAAGTAGCAATATGCGGACTTACGAAATTTCGTCGCTTCTACCTCATACACGATCGTTGTGAAGCACGTCAACTATGCTTCCAATATGACTAGTTAGGGTGCAGTCAATGGACAATGTGTAGAAGTTAAGCTCCACAATCATAACGTGAACTTGCAACCTTGAATTATTCTGACTGGAAAAGACGAAGATTTAATCTGCCTTGGGAGCTAACACTTTCGAACCGGGACAAAAGCTCTAACTACTTACCTATAATGAACTGACGGGTCAGTGTTTGTTGAGCTTGCTTAGAAAATATCCTCAAAAATCTGTCCGTTTCAGCCAAATAAACTCTCCAACTTTGATACCACTCGATATAAGTGATTTTAGGTGGATTCGGGATTCAAGGCGCATCGCTTCACTGCAGTGAAACAAATGACTGTTGAGTCCAGTACATACATACATACAAAGTATCCTACCAACAACTTTTTGGGCGTTACTTTTTTTACATCTGCAGTGTTGATGAGACCAGTCTTTGTCGGTTAATAATGTCGTCAGGCACTCACAATTTCAAGGGCAAAAGCTGCTACGAAAGAAAATCAAAAGCTTATCATTGAAATAACTAAAGTTCTCCTGCTGCTCCATCAGATACATATGTACTCATTCCCTCTGACATATCAGACGCGGTGATCAAATACTAGAAAACGCCTTAACCCGCAAAGCCCACCTATCACAACTCAGCCCCTACTGTGGTCGGACTTTCGTATCTGTGGTCACTGGTCCGATACACATTACCTTTGAGTCTGGGTCACCTGTTCTTATGTGCGTCTTATCAATTGATACCAATGGATGCTGGTGTAAAGCGTGTCGCCACTCCATGGTTAGTGGTCGAATGTGCTAACTTGATTAGAGACTGCATTCACAGTGGACATATTGAATTCTCAACCTAGTCACATTGAACAACAGCAGATCACGTGTTTCGTTTTAAATACAGAACTGTGGCTTTGCAGCAGAAAACACGTAAGTGATAATCTGCTGGCGCACCGTGAGCCAGTGTTCGATTTTGTCTTTTATTTTAAGAACATTTTAACCCCACACGACTTTCTTCTTATAGAGATAATACTATAGTTGAAGCTATGTCAGCTAACCGTACTTGTGGCCTTTATTTGGTCGATATGTGGAGCTTGACGAAATCGTTATGTTGATATGTTTACTTTGTTGACCGTTGTTTGTTGTATTGCTCAGTGAATTGAGGGTCTTTGTTTTAATCCCTCTTCAGCGACTTATTCGCGAAAAAGAAGAACACATCAGCCAACTTCTAGAGGAGCGTGACATTGAGCGTTCGGATTTGGCTAAAGCAACGTTAGAAAGGGAACAGGTGAGTTTCATTTTGTGAAAACCTCACCAGTAAAACCCCTCTGCAGCGACCGCTGACGGACTCAATCGCGAAGAGTTGCTTCAGGGAGCAAATGCTCTGGGTGATGCTGTAGCCCAGCGCTCGTCTCTGAGGTGAACTGGTCTAAACAAAGCACCTTTCACTCATTTTAAAACGGGGGCGAGTTAGTTGGTACCCCATCTGTTATTATCAGAAAATGAAAACTCATTTGACAGGATCGATCACTGGGGACAACTGATAAAAAATAAAATAAATAAAAATCGTTCAGCTGTAGCACCCTTTCGGTGCCTAACTGCCATGCCACCAGGAGGAAGCACGAGGGCTGAGATACTGCTAGGTTGCCCAAGCTTAGACAGGGGAAGTTGAGGTGCAGAGGTTGGGTTCGAACCACGGACCTTCCGGTCGGTAAATTCTTGCTCTAACCACTGAGCCATCTCGCCTTCGGACAACTGATAGGTAAAGGTTGGAATAATACGACAGTTTATTGGATGGACATTTCACAGGAAAGACGACGGTCGATCATGTAGTTGTACTCATGACCGTGCCAAGGTGACAGGCGCCAAATCTCTGTTAGAATTCGTCGGCTGTCCCATCCGGCATCACATAGGCTGGCGCGACTGAACGTGCTGACCTTTAACCCAGGATTGGGTTGCCTAGTCTGCGCTGAAGGTCGGTCAACTTGTTCTACACCACATCAGCGGTCGGATGAGTACGCAATCATCGATCGGTCTCAGTTGAAGTATGCCCTTGAAATTCCTAACATTTCCATCTTATTCTCCACTTGGAACTGTTGGCCGTTGGTTGATTTACTTTCAGACTGTGTTCTACTGAGGGATGGTTTTACTTCGAATAGGTTTACCACGGTGGGGATCTGTGTCTTTACTTGGAAGCTTCACTCCCGCGCTGTGGATTACTGTGACTGTGTTTGGCCAAATAAGGACCTACTCAGTGATCTACTTTTGCTGAGGGATCCCGAAAATCTTCAAACGATGCAAATATTTGCTTAGATATTTGTTGACTGTCATCTGCCAAACGCCTAAAGCGCTTAACACAACGTGACACTGCTGAGTGGGAAAGTAGCCAGTTCTCGGTGGTGGAGTAATCGATGGGACCGGAAACCCTTCAACTGATGTAACTGTCGCTCGCCCTCTGTTCATATTCCTTTTTTGAGTAACTTATTGATGCGCAGTTTGGAAGTCTTCGTTACCAATTACAGGGCTGGGACTTACCAGCACCGATAGCCCCAGTTGGTTCAAAAACTAGGTAACTGATCCTGCCTGCGATTTTCTGAACACCCGTATGATTGGCAAATCCGCTGTAACTACGCAGCATCTATGGGCTTTATTTGAGCTGATATCGCGAAATGTTCCCATCCTGAAACCGCATAGAGGTTCAGGTGTCGTCGTTATGGTTAAGCAAGACTACTCATCCAAGATGTTCGTACTACTAAATGACGCAAAAGTCCAGATTGCTGAATAAGGAACCTATTAGCAAAGTAGAATGTCGAGTAGCGCATCACTTCGATTCGCTTCTCAAACGCGGTTGGATTGACGATGAGCCACGCAGACATCTGAAGCTAGGTGGTTATTCCGTACCTGAGATCTGAAGACTCATAAGCCGGGTATATCGTTGCGACTAGTCCTGGTCTTATCAAACGCAATATAACATTAACTGACACTTTGGTTGATATTTTGAAGCCTGATTCAACGATTGACTAATAAAGTCTCACAGATTGACTGGATCTCACTGGCGAGTCAGGCCTTAATCTTGAGAGTGAATAGATGTGCCCTGTAGATGTGCAGTTGGTTTTTGCTAACGTCCGTCTACACGAAGCCATCGACTTTGTATGTGCCCTGTTTGAGTGGGAGAATTTTCACCTTCCCATTGTCACAGGTTTTCTCTTCAGCAACTCTTCAAGCACTGAGGAAGTTACTTCCATGTTCTTGAACTGAGCTTATCAACAGGTCGATCGTGTGGCGATGGACAGTCCAGTGGACCCAGTTTCAGTGGGGAAACAACTCACGAAGTGTATTTCAAAATTGACTTACTATCGGCGCAGGGTAAATGATACTGTGGTAGAAGCCAGAGATATAGAACTTGTTCGTCAGTTCATTCAGGCTAGGAACAGTGTTCACTCAAATGCTACTGTGGTAAATCAGAAGGGAGTCAGTGAATTGGTGCCATTCCTGGACGTCTTGATTTCACGTAGAGCTGATTGGTCTGTTAAACGTAGTGTCTACAGGAGACCTACGTTGTCCTGCCAATTTATGCACTTCTCCACGTTCGTCCCGTTTAGGTACAGACGGAGCGTGGTACAAACGCTGTTTACAAGTGCACGTAGGGTTTATACACTAAATGGTGTCGCTGATTAAGTGGGACTACTCACAAAGACTTTGGAGCAAAACAGGTGTCCTTAGCCTTTCGTCAGGACACATGCTAAAGAAGGAATTAGACCCAGCAAGCATGATACTGCATCTAAGTAGCCTTCGAGAGACAAAATACAGTGTCAATAGTAATGCAGCACCTAGTGGCAGCGCTATCCTCAATCACGTGGTGAACTTTGTCGTGAATGTTTCTATAGTACCTTTTTCACGAAGGAAGCTACTCACAAGGTTGCTGAAAAACCTTCGACAGCCCACGACCGGTTTCACCCTAATTGGTGATCATTAGGTATGCACAGTCCCTGAGATTTCCTCAACCTTATTTTCTACTTGGACCCAAATTGGACAGATTTTGACAAATACACTCATTTGCACCTACCTTTTATGAAAATATACAGTGATATCTCGAATATCGTACCGACTGAAACATAAGGCGGCCTTTGTGCAGCACATTCAGTTGAAGAATATGATAAATGAGAGATTCAGTTGGGTCTTCTGTGGAAACCAGATTGATATGCAAATGTGTGTATTTGTCGGATTGCTATAATACTCTTTGTCCGGCAATTGACCCTGGTACTGACGGGACATTACAACATACTTGAATCTACCAGTCCCCATATGCTCAGAGTTCTAGAGACGTAAATGTTTCAGGTCTACTTTTTTGTTCGCAAAATTTCGAGAACTTGGTTTATCCTACTATAAACCGACGCTGGCCAGTCTATTTTTATCCGAGAACATTACCCTTCTCCTGACATCTCTTCGATTTTTTGGGTGTACATTCGCTACTTTTTGTACGCCCGAATGTCCTCTTGTTGATAAACCAAGGGACGAGCGTCCAGTTCTCTATACGCCACATTTTATGTCAGAGAGAGTGAGAGACAGATTATTTCTGATTTTCCTTTATGATTACTTATCAGGAATCTATCAGCTGTGAAAAGAATTGTATTTTTGCTTCATAACTGGGGTTGGTCGAAACCCACTAACAACGATAAGACAGATTCTTATCGAGGCTGAACTTTAGCTCACCAGACCCAGTATCCTCACTACATTTTGTCTATTCTTTTGATTCTGTTCACTTGGAATGCTGTTTGGCGTCCGCAATATGGTCGATCTCCGCTCCACTCTCGTCACTCTAAAGTTGCCCACTCTTACCCTTGATTCTTTGGCTTGTTCTTTGTTATCATCAGCAAATTTCGTGTCAAGCTGGCTACAGTATGCTTGAATAAGTAGCAACTCCACGGGAGAAGGCGGATGGCGCCAAAGGTGCTGTTTAGGAAAATCCCTACCTTCTTTCAATAGTTACTAGTGGAGAGTTCATCCATCATTCCACGTGTATGTCTTTTTCTTTACAGGCTGAACTAGCAGTAATTAATCAGCGGCACCAGATCGAGCGGCTAAATCAGCAGCTGGAGAACATGGAAGCCGCACATCGCATACTACAAGAGGACCACGAACAACTGTTGACGCGCCTACACGAGGAAAGAAAGTTAGTTGGTTTCCACACTGGTCTCACAATATTTTCCCGTGCCATTATGAACCAACTTTTAACGCTTACTACTGGTTGTTGTTCAGCCGGAGGTCGAAATTGAAATTAAGCGGACGCCTGCCAACCCAACTTCATTTTAGTCATTAAGTTATCATACTCAAATGTGTACGGAATTCTCTATACATCACCAAAGGAGCTTCAAATAGTTCAGTGGCTAAGGAACCAGCTACTGACCACGATGCTCACGGTTCGACGGCAACCCTATCTTTCCAGTTACTCCTGTTTAGCCTTGAGTAACCTGGCGTATCTAAGCCCCCGTGTTTCCTTCGGGAGGCCTGGTAGCTATGTACTGAAGAGATTTCCAGCTGAAAAAAACGTGAAGGAACGGCACTTAAAGTGGCTGATGGCGTTGGCTTTATTGAAAGCTTAGGAACTCACCCCTTCAGTTTACTGACGGTACGACCATCATGAGACTATTCATTTGGGGATCTGAGGAGCAGTTTTTCTGGGCTCCGAGCTGAGGACGAAGCACCAAACATATTTACGACCATATTACGGTATTTGGAAGCAAACTGATTGTCCTTTGGTTCGTAGGCATCTTTTCGTTGTGGGCCCAACAAACCTTCCTGTGCTTCGTTGATACTCGTAACCTTTATACTGCACCGTTGATGCCACACTGTGGTCAGCGCACCATATCTTCCCGGTTTCACAACAGAAGCTTTGTCTGTCACCTCCGTTTTCCCTTCGTGTTACTGGTGGAACTATTGTCCCAATTACGCTCAAATGTCTCAATGAGGGACATTCCGTGTTCGGAGATATTTTCAAATTTCCCATGAGCCTATCTTCAACTCCCACACTAATTAGGGATGCGCCAATGAACCGCACAAGAGACGTCAGATACAGTCCCACAGGACCAGAAACCCTTCCCAAGGAGTCACTAAGTCGCCAATTGACCAGTTTATTTACTCGGTTCCTGGGCCTTAATTCCAACTCGTGAAATCGTTGATGGAATAATTCAGGTTGCTGACGCACTTTCTTGGTATTGTATTTTGACAAAAAATTGTGGAGGAACGCCCACTGAACAATACTCACTTGTCAGGTCGATCCAGTTTGTTTCAGGTCACTGTTCTCAAGTGGTCTCATCAGGGCTTTTCTCCGTCGCCGCCCGTCAGTTGAGCCGAAGTGTGTCTGCCCACTTATGGGCCAGAGCTAACGTACGAGGTTGTCTCTGAGATTTTTCAGCTTGACCTTTTTGAGTTGGGACACCAGGTTGCTACTTTAGGCCTAAATTACACGTTATCCTCCTGAGTTTTGAGGGTTTATTTTCGTCAGAATATCAGTAACTTGATAGATTCGGTCAATTCGTAATATATCATTGGGTCGTGGGACAGCCACCTTGCTGCATTATTTTCATATCTGCTAGCCACCACGCACACGGAGAATTGAGATGGATAAAGCCCGAAAACGCCTGACTTCTAGAATGAAATGCTGCGTCCATGAAATCTGGCGGTTTACCAAAATGGGTCATAGCGATGCAATTGCGAGCCGCTGCATCACTGATCCATAATGTACTGCAGAGAGAATGAAGTTGTGCATCTGAGGAAACGAGCTCGGCGCATTCCTGTTGCCCCCCGCGAAGGGGGTTGCCTTCATGTATCTGTAGGTGGCTTTTGTGTTCACGACTGTGCAGCTTATCTTGCTAACCGTGTGTCAACACCTGAATTCGCTTATAACATCCTCTCTCTGATGTCATTCGGATTTCGCTTTTCCAGGCAACTAAATTGGTAACCCTCCGCAATAGATAACACCCTCAGGGTGGGACACACCAATTCTCTTTGTAGGGACGAATTTGGATATCAGTTTGGGGCGATTGGAGTCTGTCGCATCCGGTGGGGTGAAGTTGACCCCATTCAATGTTTGAACTCGTTGTATCTGTCATTACGTTCAGCCACACCGCTGAAATTTTTATGGATCTGTGGACATGCACACGACATTACACAATCTGAAAAGTGTTGCACACTAGTGAAATGATCATGTGAGGCTAAACAAATACCCTATCGACCCTGAATCTCTTGGTTGAGCCTCAGCGGTTGTGTAAACCAAAGTGGTCTTTTGAAGACAAATATTGGTGTCATTTTTGGCGAAAGAATCGGTCCAAGGCACCCGTTATAATGGGCATCAGATTTACATATAAAGGAGCTTGATGACCTAGAAAATGTTTCTGATGGCACTGAAAAGACTTTCAGACCATTTCAAAGAATCTTCCTTCAGCAAGCAAAACCCCTCAACAACGAACCCTGATCTTGTTGGGGAAGACAGCACGTTAAAAGTTACCACGCTCAGTGATTCAACATGCCTTTTCATACCAATAAAATGCCTTATGCAACAAACATTAGCTAATAAATGTTACTTTGAATCCTTTTAGCTCGAGGACTTCGAGTAACTGAAGACAACCCTAGGCGTTTGACATATGCACAGAAGCTACAATTTAACCTGGATGATCAAGCTGTTCTCTGACGAGACAGCCTGTATCTCTCAATGAAAAATGTCTTCATGATCAGGCAATTATGTCCTTTCTTTGGAGCATGTTATCGATGGGGGAAATCACTTGAAAGCGAGGGGGTGTTATGTTTTGAATGAAGAGGCTTTTGGACCATAATGTTCTGTTTTTACGAGCCACTCGAATGCTAAATTAGGATAAAGAGAAACAGCAATTTCGGACAGCGACATGTACAGAAGAAACAAGTCTCATTCGCGGTTGCATGATTCCTACTACACAGCGTTTCCATTACTTGTTCGAAGACACTAAACAGTCGTATTCAACATAAAACGATTATAGTCGTGTCTGACACGAGATTCCACGAACTATAAACGCTTAATTATCCTGGATGTTACATGCCTAGTTATGTTTCTTGCTGAGGTTTACCACGAAAGGCATCGATGATAGCCAACGTTGTCGGCATCAACACGCTAGGAGTAGTTTCGAGTGGACGGTCAGTAGATGGTTCTAATGGACAGCGTCGTGAACCTTCAGAGGTCAGGACAGCCTTAGTGAGTACCGTATCTTGCATTCAGTCTTTCTAAGGATGGGATCATTCACTTTTGGCCTGTGTCCTGATGTTGCTACTGAGCTTTCGGGCTTAGGAGAGACCACCCATCAACTCGGAGTTCGGGCCAGTTTTCGATGCCAATTTTGACCAGACTACTCAGAAGGGCACAGAAATTCATCGGCCGCGATTGTATACCGCGCTCCTTGAGTTTTCCTAAGTGTTGTTGGTTGCAAGTTCTAAAGGCCTTTGGTTGGCAAGATAATTTTTTGTTTTTGTGCGTTGATTTTCAATAATACAATATTACGTGCAACATCGCGCGTTCCTTTCATTTTGGAGTAGCGGATATCATGTTGCTCGTTTTATTGATTGGTTTACGTTTATGTTCACGTGACTTGCTTGGATGCACCAATGTTATTTGGGAATTGGATGCGAGTGCTCAAAAACACTTTTTCTTAACGCCAACAAAAATGTGCGCGGTGACTAACAATATAGCATATTTGTTCTTTTATTAGCATTTTCTGCGCCACAACTGGAGATTTCTTACCCCTATCAGTTTGCACAGCAATCTACGCGGTTGTTGGGGATTATACAAGTGATTTTTGCGATATAACAATATATGTAATGGATTTAAAAATAAAAAATGGACTTTTTCCATGTGCCGAAGTTTATTTACGGGTAGTTTAAAACAAACCAGACAATTCTACTTTGTTGAATTTCAATCCAGGAAGACTCCCAACCTAAATCCTGTTGGCACCTGTTAAGGAGGATTTTGTTTCGACATATACCGAACTACTGGGGAATGGTCAGAAAGTTTATCTAACTGGTATTTGGTTCTCACTGGGGGCCTGGTAATTGCCAAACAACGGGCTCAGATTTTAATATGCCTGCGGTAAAGAAATGATTTGACCCAAGAAAGCGCAGCCGAGCGAGGGATTTTATCCTTGGCTGTTCTATCAATGTCCCATCAATCTCCCAATAGAATGGAGTGCACAACAAACGGCAGTGAAATCCGTTTTTTCTCGAAGCTTTTTTGTTTCTAATGCTTCCCCTTCAGGCGCTGCCACCACTCAGAAAACTACCATTGATAAGTCTCTTTCATGTGATGTCTCCAAGCGGTGGCAACTATAATAATAATCTGAATGGCCAACTTATTTAGAGAGTTAATGCTTCCATCGCAATTACCAAGATATATTGTTTCCCTAGCCGCCCCCCCAGCTAGCATAAGCGCCTTTCCGACCAATTCGCTGTTTTGACTGCATTCTGTCCCACAATGGACTTGGTACACTTCTTTATGTGTGGAGACTCAATAACAGTCAACTTTCCTCTCAGGACATTTTAGGTCTGATATGAGCCTCTCTAACAATGTTCCCAGTTCTACATTATTCGTCGGGTAAATATTTACTCGGAAAGGAATGCACACTCACACGAGGATTTCCGACGGATATCTCACCGTACAGTTTAGAGTCTGCTACAACCCTGTTCGCCAGACGGCTTGGGGATGGCCCACTTTACTGCTCCTTAAGGATCACTAAGGTGGCTCATCCCTAATTCTCCAAACGAACTGCTGTCCATCCCAATGTTTTTCATACGGTATTCCTTCTCGCGACCTCGAAAGCAAGGGTGACCGTATTATTCAGGGAAGAATAGCTTAACACTGTGATGACCCTGCATAGTTACACAGTCCTATTGAAATTTGAGTCGTTATAGGGAAGTTTGCTGGCTAAATGACGTGCTGTATATAGAACATCCGGTCGTGGATTTACCTGCCCTCCCACATGTCACTGACCAGTCATGTCAGTCACCCATACCGCCATAAGTCACCGCTAATCTTTATAGTTCGACATCAAATGAGTTCGTTTGACTGCATGCTGCCGTTGGGCTCGGTAGAAACCTGTGTCAGCTGCGCGTTACTATGCTAAAACGCCCTTGGGTGGAAAACTAAGCATCGTTTAATACACCCCTCGCAGTGCCGCTTTGTAAAAGCGCATACAACCTTGAAAGACAAGTGTACGAGGTGACCATAAATCCATGCACCGGCCTCCTACAAATGTCCGGCTCATCTTGCTGGGACACAACAGTCACTGCTTCTGTCCGCTACTCTACACATTTGATCGATCTTTTGGACCTTGCATACTAAGAGCTTACATCCTGTTCATGCTGTGGACTTTAGTTACTTACCTGTCTCTCGTATGCTGTGACGCTGTTTACAAGGTGTGAGTACTTTCGCTTTAATCGATCGGAACTCGTAACGGCTTTTCATTCCTTTGCGTGTTAATTTGGTACATTCAGTTCATATACCACGTGACGGGTAAATTGTTTGACCAGAACACATATCTTATTCCTGCTAACCATTCCTGCTGACCATGTGTCCACAGCTAGGAGGCATAATTCAGCTGCAGTACGATTAGGTGAATTTAGACGGTGGGGGGCTTTAATCGTGTTCCGTCTTTGTAGTGGGTGTGCAGTATATGTTGTGTGAAATATGTATCGGGCGACTCTTGAATTGAAACAGACTTACTGCTATATGTACTGCTTATCACTGAAAAAACAGTTTCTCAGAACTTAAACATGCGGCAGGCCAAACTCAAATCATGGCGATGCCTTGTGTTGTGGAGCTAACTAAGCTGTTGTGAATCTTTGTGAACACGACTCTGCTTATCTAGTTGTGTGATCATATATATATATATATATATATATATA
>SJOL01005921.1:453994-466740 GCA_004794785.1 Opisthorchis felineus | reverse complement strand
CGCTCGTGGCTGAACGGTTAAGTGTTCAAACTACTAGCCGGGAAGTCGCTAGTTCGAGACTCTGGAGTTTCGTATGATGCGCACTGCTGATGATTCCCAATAAGGATGAGACAGTTGTACAGTGCTTCTTGCCGATTCAGCATAGAAAGTCTTCGCCTACAGGACAAAATCTCCATTAAAATAAGGAAGCCGTTTAACTGGGCGAAATGGTCTCGGAAGAGGGCACAAAAGTTTAGATATGTGATATTGCCTGTAGGTGAAAACGTATCTGTCACCATCACTTGGCATTTTTCTGTGTTTGCGTACTGATGACACTCCGTCAACGTCCTTTGGCCTTCACACGTAGTTGCCGTTTCCATATTTGGCACCAAAATAGCATATCCTAGTAAAGTGGAAACTCCAAACGAGTTTGATCCGAAAGGAAAACGGGATCAAGTGTGCTATAAGAGCGCTATTTCCCAGCACAATCACGTCGAACCCATGAACAAAATGTGGAGGTGCAATACAGTTGTACCTCTCTGGGGAGGCCATCTCTCCTGGGGGGACTCTACCATTCAAATTCGCACCAAGAGCCAATTAAAATTGACTGTAAGCATGATCTTAATAAAAGGGTAAAATGGTATCTCGAAATTAACCAAGGCTTGGACAGCTTTAATAAAGTGAAAAAATACATTGTCCCTTTAAAAATATATCGGGTATAGTGGCTTGAAAATACCACCTCTATGGGTTTAAGGCACAACCACTCTTCAACCTGACTCCATTTCGTGAGGTGTTTTGGAGATATATGATTCGATTCCGGTCCATCTCTCCAGTTGTTACTTTTTTATGTGATTCAAGGTGGCTCGTAGGTTAATGCATGAGTTGCTGTCTGCAAGGTTGCAACTACTAACTTGTCGATTACTTCTGTCAAGTTTTGATCAACGTGACAGTAACTTGGTCTCTGTTCCTGTTTCCAGCTTCATAACAGGGTGCATCGAAAGGGTGTCTAAGGTTATCGACTTTTCGTTTTATCTCACTCTTTATATGCTGGTTTTGTCCTTGCATGTTTTTGCTTGTTTTTTTTGCAGGAAGGTAGATGATTTACAATTTCGCATGGAAGAAGAGAAGATAACCAAGTCTACATTAGAATCCCTCAATGCAGACGATGAGTCTAAGATATTTGAACTTGAAGAAGCCTTGATGTTAGCTCGAGAGACGAATGAACAAACTGAGGCTGAACTCTCTCGCGTTCGCGAAGAACTCGCCGCTCTTTTAGCCCGGCAAGAAACAACACGCCGTGACTCGAAAAGTACCGAAACAGCAGTGCAACAGTCGGCCTCCTCCTCCTCACAAACTGAAGGCATAGAACACGAGGAATTGGAGAGGTCTCCGTGTGGAGCTCAACTCGAGACTAAGGTATCTCTTCCTTTTGGTTATCTACTTGTTTTTTTTAGCGCCGTCGATTTCTTACTACTGATGGGATTTACCGTTTCGAGTGATCCGTTTTAGCAGACACCCATATGTGGGCGAATTTCTTCCAAAAATTCAAACTTTGCAAGTGTGTCTAGATGAAACGCTTCAGAAAACGTGGAACATGATAGAGGGTGCTGAACAGCATGCCTCGATTTGTGTTATTGCTTGCGAACGGCTTCGGGTAATAGTGATTCAATGTATCTTTGGAGACCGTTGTTTGACGTTCCACTCGTCGTAAGGTAAAGCTGTAGCAGTTTATGACTAAGTCTGATTGATTAAACAATAGAGCGTGGTTGAATAATCTTCTGAATGTTCATTTTCCCAGCGGGAATCAGGAGGTTTTCGGGTATGATGTGCCCGTTGATGATCTCAAAACGAGGCCGGTCGACGCCGTTAGCTGCTCTGAGACCTTTGGTCTTCAGAGGACAGTATAATTTTCCTATCATTGAACAACTTTTATCCTCCCTATGGTGACGAATTTTATCCGTGATTTCCGACGATTATTTTTGAAATATGTATAATATCAATAGCTTCGGTCCTATCGGTCCTAATACATAAAAAATTTATGATACAGGAAATATCGTGCAAAGCTTATGTTAAAATCACGGGTACATACTCGTTAAGAAAAAATATAGGAATGGGGTTGGGATGCGAGTTACATGAGTCAGTGGCTCATGGGTTCAAGGTACTGACGTCCGTACCATTCAGGTTTGTGGGGCCGGATTTTCGTACGTCAGCTTACGTTCAGAGGCCTTCAGAAGGCCTTTGATATCATATACGGATAACGGCCGGTACGCTTCAGACCAATGTTGCTCGCAGAGGCGACTGAACTCCAACTGCATGCCCCACAGCTCTGCATCCAAAATAAGCTTATGCGACCTCAGAACTTGAGCCGGATTGCGAAAAACCGTGCCCATAAATCTGCCTGACGTTGACGTCGCTCACTTGACTCCGTGTACCTCCCATTCCAGCCACCCAGCTCCGAACGTAACTGGGCTACACAACTGCCAATAATTTAACCGTTTTTGTTTGCACGGATTCAATTAGTTGTTCTTCAATTATCCTTGACTGATGAGTTCTATTTTTAGTATCATTTTTTGGCTCTCCTAGAACTTTCCGTGTGAGCTTTATTAGCAGCCTGCTTTCGGCTGCACACGTCACGCCCGTACGCGTCAGTGTTTTAATAGATCAGCTGATTCGCACGTTCATTGGCTTTCTGGTTTGCCTAAGCGTATCAGGCTATCAAGCGGCTTTCCAGACTCGGGTATTAAGAAGGTCTTAAGAAAACAGGTCCACAACAAATTGGCGACTGAAGCACTTGAAAATCGAACTCCCCAATGCCACTTTCACTTGAAGAACTGATTTTAATTTTGAAACAGAAACAAGAGAAATTTGAAGAGTTTCATTTGAGCTTATTCGAAGCAATCCTTCACAAATTGGAAATTCGAAGCCCAGCCGCAACTGAAACGAAAAAGTCCTCTGTTGACGCTGTTGCGAACAGTACAGTTGAGTTTCACTACGATGCAGAATCCAATTCCACCTTCGGATCATAGTTCCGAAGATTTGAAGACATTTTTCTGACGGAGTTTGTGGATTCGGGCGATAGTTTGCATTAGGAAAACTGTTGTCCACAACAAGAGTATGTACCCATGAGTTTTGCATAACCTTTGCACATGATTTCCGGTATGATGACGGGCTATTACTTGGTAAAGAGGTTTTAAAAGCCAAACTCATGGTCTTAGTCACTTTGCTTTGCGCTGGGGGTTAAGGACCCACCCAGCAGTTGGTTTGACACTCTCATCTATACGGCTGAGTCGCGGAATCAGTGACGCTGTCGTATTCACTCAGTCGCCCTCATTTGTTACATTTTCTATTCGGGTTTCGTCTTCGACACTTTATCACTCTTATTTCAAGTTCTGTCTTTCCTTATCGATAGCCGGAGCATGTGGCGACCGTAACCACCGTCTAGGTTGAAGATAAAAACAGACGTGAACCACCCATCCATGGAATTCCACGTTATCTTTTTTAATAGTGGTGGAGGATGGATGGCCCGTGCAATTAGGGAAGGTGTCATTCAGGTGCCTTGGCTGATTGCTACTGAATCCTCTGCCCTATTCAAGTTGTTTTATAAGTGACTGAATCCTATCTGCTCGTAATTCGGCTGTGATGTGCCTACTAGCACGTGATTGAGCACACATCTGCCACTCCTCAGTTGTTGGTTCGCCACCTCCTAAATGTCCCCATCCACTTATGGAGGGGCAGATGCTTGTACTTGGTTTGAGTTTCTACAGGTTTTGATTTCGCGAACATAACCATCCTTCCTCACTTTTCTGAAACTACGACAGGATGCCAAAGTGGGATCACCAAGGCGGATGTCCTTGCATCAGGAGAACCTGGTTGCTCTGACCAGTGTGGCTCCGTCAATTCACGGACCGGATGTAGCTTTGCAGACCGAACTAGACCGTCTGCACCGTGAGATCGCTGACCGAGAGAAGATAGCTGAAAGTGCACTAAAACGCCAGGCAGATGTTTTGGAGCTTACCAAGGCTGAATACGAGAAGCAAATAATGGACCTGAATGCTCAAATCACAGTTGCCTCAGAGTATGTTGTTTGCGATGCTGCTTTTTCTCAGTGTTCCCGTATTGTTGTCTACTTTTGCTGCACTTGCTCTCCCTTACTCGGTTCGCTCCGAATTATTAGCTGTGTTCTGTTATCGTTATCTCTCAGTTTTATCAGTTGGGAAACAGCTCTTCAAGCCAGTTTGCATCCCAGCACGAAGAAAGTTTAACCGTACAACTTCCATACAGTGATATGTTGGGGGCTGTATATTGTTCTGTAACTCAGGGGTTTTCCTTGTTGCAAAGAGTATCTTGTATTTTTGTGCGTTTATTGATTGTCTTTAGGAAAGAGATGGTGTGGTTAGCAATTTTGAGGTAAATTTTCTCTGGCCATCGCTATTTTAAACGTGGGAACATGCCAGGAATCTAACAGAGTTGGTTAAAGTCTGTCGCGTCTGCTGGGTGGTCGTTATGTAAGACATATTGTGAGGGAAGTCGTTGTTCTCGCTCTGACAACTTAGATAGTATGGTTTGGGCCACGATATAGAATGCTTTTTGTGAGTACAATGTGCACGTTTTACCTGACTAGGCTTCCCGAAACTCGTCCCTGGTTTTCATAAGATTGAGCCTGATCAGTTCCTTGGAACTGATCACATTTCGATGCGTCCCAAATCTTCGTTTCTACGACGACGCCTGGCACGAAATCCGACTGTGTATAGATTGAGCCGATAGACTCCATCCAATAAACCAGGTTCAGTATCTTGCGCCTCTACTTTTGGTAACCGCCTATACGTTGTTACTGTGACAATGGTTAGGGGATAGTGAGGAATGCAGTATAAGTTTAGAGAGCTCAGGTGGGTGGAACAAAGCATGTACTGTGCGGTAAACCAAGCACTTCCTTACATTTCACCTATTCGAAAGACTTAACAAGTTAATCCGATTTTGCCCGTTCTTAAAATGGCCAGCTAAATCTCCTTATGAGGACTATCCTCGTACGAGAGAACAATTCCCTTTGCTCCCATTTTCTACCGTTGAGTGATCTTTAGAAGGCGTATTCCGCAACAGCACTTACTGTGGATTGCTTTGTTTACCCAGGCCTAAACTGACCAATATCTCCTGGGTAGACCACAACAACCGCATTTATTCAGCTGACCATATTGACACCGCAACAACCCCAGGGCCTTTGATGATTTTTACAGTGAAAAGGTAAATTTTCCGTTCAGTAAATAGTCAACTGATCGAACCCAAAAATTGAATTCTGCTGACAGTCGCGTTGTCGAACCTTGGAATCATGTCTTGTGAGCAGCTAGTTTCGTGATGTGAGGATGAGGGATTTCACCTACAATAGGTTGTCTGTTTTGGAACCGAGTGACCTTAGTTGAAATGTGACCTCTTTCTCGACGCCGTATTTGAATACCTAGGCCTTTCAAAATACTTTGAACTATCAGGCTTTGGTGTGGTGGATTTTTACATGCTAATCCATCTACCGAAGAAAAATAAGTCTTGTTAGGAAAATCATAATAATTCAGCCAGTTTATGACGTTCTGGTCACCTAAATTTTGTATTATTGTCATGCCTAAAATACATCTACCAATACATCAACCAATTTACGAAGGACAAATTTCTGAACAATTTTATTAATTCAACTAGTTGGCGACTATTTCCGTAACGGACTATTTGAGCAGTGTGTATTTTGCCGCTCCATCGGGTTTCACTTTCTAACGGACAGTGAATGAAGGAGGCGTCCTTATCTGTCCAACCTGTTCGAGCCAACTCAGTACCGGTTGAAAGCGAGTTTCCTTCACTACCGACCTGCACTATTGATATTACGAGCACGACTTTTTCGAATTATAATAAACTTGACTGCATGTCATTGGGATGCCAGGTAAACACCTACGGCTTCTACCTCGTTCCGTTTAGGTGAGCTTTGTTCACCCACACGTTGGCGGAACAACTGGCATTAAACATTGCAGACAAAAAGCGGTACACTGTATTTCCTGTATGCTGTAAAGGGCGGGGCTCTTTTCACGTCTTTCTTTCTCCAGCGTGTGCACAGATTATCGGGATTGGAGTCGGCAGCCAACTCAAAGGCGATAATAGTAGTGACGTCTGTATGTGTGTACAAATTCACCAGTTTCGCTCACAGATGACGCTTGTGGATCTAAAATAGTGGTGGTGGATTGGACCTAATGGGTCAGAAATCCACTAATGCATCGGCAATCGGTGCCATTAAATACGCATGAATGTTTCCACCTGGTTAGCTCTTACCGAATTCAATACGATTGACATTAATAAAATAATGGCGGTAAAGATCTGTAGTGAGGGAACAATGAAGTAAACAACCTTGGGTACCTTAATAAGCGTTTTAGACCTGTTCAGGGTCAAGTAGACCATATTCTTTTTAAGGCTTATTCTGTGGATTAAAGAATGTTTTTTTATTTCTTGCATTAATGCTCTCCCTGGTTGGGGATTAACGTACCTCGATAGATTTTGTATGCTATCACGTAACACGTTTGTATATTCTCGCTGCACACCTTAATCTGATTAGTTTTTCCGGTCTGTTCGGCATCTCTGTGTTATCGTTTCATTGCCTAGTAGCTGTGTAGAACACATCAGGAGTAATAGTGATTTCTTTTTGTACGCCAGATACTCGCAAACGTTCAGCATATTTTCGTTTATTAGCGGTTAGCCGGGTTGTGTGTTACATGCTCCATAGTTAACGACTGGTTTTAGTTTTGAACTACGTCAAACTATTATTTTGTCTTTCCTTCAAACAGGGAACTGACGAAATCACAAGCAGACTGTGAGATAGCCAGATCTCGTTTAGAATCCACAACCGCCTCACTACAGAAAGATATCGAAGATTTGAAGAAGAAGCTGCGAGATGAGGAACAGAAGTCCAGTGAGAAAATAGTGTCATACCAAAACCACATCGCCGACCTGGTGAGCCATTCTCATTCATTTCGACGTTTTCCGGTCGAAATCTCTAATCATACAATTGTGATCAGACCCCCATCTTTCAACGGGGTGTCCAGCAAAGCCTTTGTAGCCAACTGAACACAAAACCACAAAACTTTCCTCTGACTTTTTGTCAAAAAAGGAAGGCCCTTCTCACAGTATTTTAAAACAACTGCTGTTGGATCATCACCCGAACAAATCCCCCCTCTCTCTCACACCCGGGCAGTTTGCGACTACAGTAATCCTCTTTTACAAAGTAACTTCGAGCAGAAAAAAAGGTCCCCACAGAAAACATTTTTCTCCTCAAATGATTTACCATACACTCTACCCTAGCTAGATCAGCCATCTATCCACAGACACCACTCCCCAAAATCAGTGAGAATAATAGGACATCTTAACTGGGGTGCATTGTCAACTCGTGGTCAGTTTTTTAAAGGTGTCTGTGAACATTCACTCTAACGCGTGTTAACTCAGCAGCACAAGGCGACCGATAGACTTTTACCAGTTAGATCATTCTAACTCACATCGCAGTCAGCACAGTGTATCTGCCAGCTCAGCTATGTGACATCCTGGATCGATAGCAGTTAAGCCGCCGCTGATGTATTACTGTCAGGTGGCGATGATGACTCTCGCACCTATCTACGAACGTCAGTTTTATCGTCATGACTTTCGTTTCCGTAATGCCTATTGATTCTACTGAGGATAGGTTGTACACGTGACAGGACGATTGTGCAGACCTTAGATACGACTGTAACTGGAGGTTTAAGATGAAGCCTAAGGAGATTTTCTCATTCCATTTCTTTAAATCGACCAGCAAGTTCCTTCAGCCGGTCAACTTTCTAAGAAGACACGTCATGAATACTCCTTATTTTGAAGCTGAAATTCCGGCTACTTCCACAATGGACTCTTAGGGGATAGCACCACCTAGGTAGCTGAGAGTCCAACCAATGTTGGACATTTTTTACATATTCTCTCTCTTTTGCTAGATCTTCGCGGAAGTTGTCAAACACTTACTTGTATGGTGGCTTTCGAATGCAAATAACACTTTTTTGAAACGCTTTCGGCTGAACTATGGAGTATACTTTCTGCTACAGAGATAAAGTTCCGACAATCGGGAGATTCTTGGTATAGATGGTCTACTGTTTTGTAACGGATGTCCAGGTTTAGAATGAGTTTGTTTTCCCATCATGCTGTGCCGTTCACTCCAGTTCGGTTGAACCAGCCTATAGTGTTGATAAAATAACCCGAAGGCGAAAATCGTATCAAGTGCTAGGATTTGTACGAAAAGGCTGATAACGTTTCCGTTCTGTGCATCTGACGTCGGATCATCCTTGTAACCTAACAGTTTTGCTATACTCTCAACTTAGACTATTGTAACATGCAAAACTACATGATTGACTTCCCCAGTCCGATGGATATCCACTAGTTTCGTGTTGAAGAAGCTTGTACGAGTGTGGTCCTCCCCCTACTTGCGTTGTTAATATCCGCTGTCATTTTCCCCAGCCTTAAGCGGCCACCTTATCGTGATGGACATGCTTCAGTGCCACGGTCATCCTGCTGGCTAACCTGACTGCAGTCCCCTCCCTTCAGGTCTAACCACGCCAAGAAGGCCAACGCGTAGCAGCCCAATGATGAACAACGAGTCCTCCTACTGCTAGTTATCATATTACAAGGTGGTCTGGCGCTAAGTTCGTATTGGCCGCTGAGGCAGGAGTGTGCGAACCTTAAGGTATTTCCGCCAGGCGACCAGCATGTCCATATTTATAGAAGCAGCGATGATGCCTTAGCCTAAGGAATGTTAGGTTTGGGAAATCCAGTCATAAAAACTGCACAATTCGATCGCTCAGCGGTTGGTGTTGGCTGCCGACAAATCATCCAGTACGGTCAACAAACAAGTAAACCATGGCACAAACGATGCGGCTTCAAACGCATCTGCTGTGCGAAGCAGCAACAAGAGTCGGGTATCCTATAAATATAATAATCTTTCAGCTGTAACACCCTTTCGGTGCCTAGCTGCCATGCTACTCGAGGGAAGCACGAGGGCTGGGATACTGCCAGGTTGCCGAAGCCTGGACAGGGGAAGTCGAGATGCAGAGGTCGGGTTCGAAACACGGACCTTCCGGTTAGTAAATTCGCGCTCTAACCACTGAGCCATCTCGCCCCTCAGTAGGGTATCTAGTCCTCGCTTTCTGTGCCTTCGGGCCATCCCCCTGGAGCCAACTGGTTTGGACTGTTGAGTCACTGACTCCGGGCAGGACCCCTCAACTTCAACAACCGCTGTTTTGCGGTTTGGACTTTTGATTCGGAGGCTAGGAGCAGGGTCTCCTAACAAAACCATACATCCTCCCACTGCCGATATATCTTTTGTCCCTGAAACACGCATACAAGACCTCAGTATGGTCACCTCGCACCTTCGACGAACCCAGATTTCACGCACTTTTCTCTTCGGTTGTCTGGTGATCTTGATGTCGCTCCTGATACCTACGGTGTGGCGGTTACACTTGTCTCCGGGTCTGGGCTAGATTCCATTAAATAACTACTGTTTGATGTATCAGCTCAGTTAAGACCAGTGCACGTGGACGTTGTTGTGTTGCTTGCTGTTGTGTTATATCTTGTATCAGCATACCCTCCGACGGCTGCCAGCTCTGTGGCTGAGGAATACAGCCTCTGTCGAGTTTTGTCACGTCTGCTTCGGTCACTAGGAAGTACAGCTACTGTCATCCCAGGAGGTTGTATGAATGCCTAATTCGGTCAACTAATTACGGAAGAAGCCAATCTTGGCAGTCTAATTGGGGCTGATCATCACTGCACAGGTAATGGTGAGTGATGTCTTCAGCCAGTTGCTGAACATTTTTCTAGCCATTGCAAACTTGTAGCACAAACGCTCACATCACGTTACCAGGAAGCCATTAGCTCAAAAATTAACCATGGACCCATTTGGACCATGTTGCAGTCAGCCACCGATGGAGAGTTCCAACACAAGATTCGTTCATTCTAACATACAACCCTTGTCTCTGGCCTTGTTATTGTTTAGCAGCGTGTGTGAATTCGGTTTTCTTTGGACTGCGCCGGTTGACACAAGGCCATTCGGTTCGTCATCTCCAGAGCGTCTCTATATCCCATCGATATCTGCTTAAGTCAACCGGAAGGCATCCACAAATAAAGTGGCAATGTGTTAATAATGTTTTGGTAGATGATTGGAAAAAATGACAGAAACGATGCTCACTGCCCTTGAATCCATCTGTCTGGACAGGAGCTCGTCGCGATTAGCAGCTCTCATTGATGACAGTTAAACTCTGTTGGCCACAGACGGCTCCGGTGTTGCACGCAGATACCCAACCGTCGAATAATGAAGAGTCTTCGGATTGACAGGTCGTTGGTGGAAAGTATTTACAACAGAAAGCAGCTGCACCCCGTTTTCACTAACTCAATCAACTGGTTTGGGGATGACGGGTCGATCTCCGGAAAGAATGAGACTTTATTTCATTCACGGAAACGTCGTCTCGAGCGATGGACTGAAATCTTTGAAGACCAGTTCTGATGTTCTGTCAACTCAACCTCTGAGTCACCTGAACCTGAATGGAAAGTCGACACTGTTCTCCAACGATATCAGAAATTCCGCGCGAAATTTCATTGATTCAGGGTAACAAATCTCCCAGTTCAGGCAGGTTGTATCTTGCACTCTTCAAAAGAATGATTGCTAGCTTGACTACCCCACTCCAAAATATCTGGTGTGAAGATGGAATACCGACACAGTGTAGCTCGTAGAAGGTGGTTCCAGTGTTAAAAAAAAGGTGCAAGACATCGTGCGAAAAACACTGAGACGTTAGTACGTCATCCGTAGCTCCAAAGGTGCTCTCTGACACTCATATACAGGTTCATTCACCATTACGAGGGCCAAATTCCCGAGAATCAAGTTGGGTTTTGCCATAGGTGAGGTTGCATCGATCATATCTTCATCTTGCAACAAGTGATTGAACTGCGCCATTCCCTGTGACGAATGACGTTAGTCATTTTTCTTGAGCCAAAAACTGCTTCTAACTCTGTTGACCGTCTAAAACTATGGCAGTGCCTGGAAGTGAAAGGCGTCCCTTCTAGATTCTTGCCTCTTATCTGGGCTCCTTCCGTAGACGCACATGGATCTACGGTAAACTTATGAGTTCATCACGTTCAGTGGTGTTAGGCTAGGCTGCGCTCCGTCGCCCTTATCGACTTTGTGGTCGGTGTGGTGCGTTTATCTTGTTTACCTGTCTTTAATACCTCGGAAGTCAAAGTACATCCGGGATGGTCGATCACAAACATTGATTATGCCTCAGGATTGTAAATGAACCCATGGTATATAATTCGTCTTTGTAGACAGCTGGCTGGCTTAGGACCAAATCACTCCCCAAACCGAATTGAACAGGGTGGTGTTTGCCAACGTTCGACAGTCGTGGCACCGGCGTGACCATAAAGTGTGTGATGTACATTGCTGCATGGGATCTGTTCTACATACTGATCGTGGACACGACCTTTATGCGCAGAGGCTCTTCGAATTCTCGTCGTTTGACTGTCATTGCCTCCAATGCTCGGGCACATCAGATCGTTCCAAAAAATAACACTTCCTTGATAGATCAACTGGTGATCTTAGGGTATGCTGGTTAGGCCGTGTTCTTCGTATGACGGGACCGTTTGCCTCGCAAGACTCTTTGCCCAGCCATTTATCGGCTGCAGACTGCCTGCAGACGGTTAGTCCCTGGGAAGAACGAAGCGTGAACGCTGCTACCACTCAACCAGGCCCTATTGGTAACAGCTATTCTCTCCGGTAGGGACCGCGGGACGATACGAACTAGTGGTAAATGATCCTGACCGTAATGGCCCTGTCATGCAACCAATGGATGTCCCGCATCATAACTAATGCATTTAGTTTGTAGCTTCCAACTCCATGTCATGTTGGACAAACAGAACAAGTTAACGTTAATGAATTGGTTAGTCCTTCGTCTTTGACTCATGACTGTTTTTCCCTTATTCCGCTTATTCTCGGTGAATAAAACCGTAGCAGCTGGAACCACTGTACTTGGGTACACAGTTTATAGTTGGATAATTGAACTGAACTGGTACAGTCCGTGTGTCGTTTCAGCGACTGTTTATTCCGAACAACAGGATCACGGCCTCAACAAACTTCTCTCGGGGTGCTGTAGTATCATGTAGATCTCCCCGCCTATTTAGCAGCGTTGGTTTTGGTAGTTCCTGTCTTTTTTACTTCATCAGAATGTGCAGATATACCCCAGTCTGTGATATCACTCATCCTCTCACAGAATAGCCTGTCAGATCAAAGTCCTCACAAAGAAGAACGTCCTAGAAAGGGACTATGCAACGTTAGTTTATTTGAACCGGCTCAGCTACAGTGTATTATGGCCATTTCCACTCTTCCCTTTTCGAGATATGTAGCTCTTTTCCATATTTTTCGGTGCCGGTTTGTATTTATGTGCTTGACTGATGCAGTCCTTATCATTTATGATCACTTTGTAGACTGCTGCATTAGATCACGAGAAGAGCAAAACTTCAGAAGCTACTGTTGAGCACCAGCTTGCCCTTCGCAACCTCGAAGAGAAGCTAAAACTTGTGGAAAGTCAGCTTGTGGACTATCAGGTTCGGCTATAAGGTGATATTTTTTTACCGTTTTTTCTGATATCATAGTGTTTTTTGTTCACCGAATTTCGTAGATCAGTTGATTTGCATGAAAGGTCTGCAAGGCCTGAAATTGCCCTCTGCAGATCCATCGAGGTGCCAGCAAG
>SJOL01005921.1:388251-450557 GCA_004794785.1 Opisthorchis felineus | reverse complement strand
CTTTCGATTTGCAACACTTGCCACATTCCTCACACGTGAGCCCCACGAGTCTCTCCTGTGCACTGGTTGGAACTGGTGCGGAGGCGCCAGATGATTCGTAGTGTACATTGTCGAAAGTAACCAGCACATTGAAACCAAACAGGGTGGTTAGCCCTGTCTGGAGTTGCTGAACTCTTAGCTCACCCAGACTGGCGTCCAGGCTGCCCAGTCGACACCACAAGGAGGTGGTTCAGCTCGGTCACTTCAAACTAATACACATTCCATTTGCATATTTGGCGGCTATGTGGTCAGACGTTTCGTTAGGAAGTATCGGAGTTATCTACTCAACGAATTGCGCCCTGAAATAAGCTGCGTCTGAGGCCTCCACGTGCCTCGTGATGATTAGATACAAGGAGGTGTTCTTGCTCAACGCCGAATTTTCTCCATGCCTAATCCATCAGTACACGCAGATACTTCGTCCTGTTTTAGGAGCCGTCTCCCTCACTTACTGCCTTTTGTGGCAGAGTTTCTGTGATGCATTCATGTCGTTTTCCCTATGTAGGACCACATTTGTTTTTCAGTTTCTCGGCTTGCGATTGATTTTGGTTAAACTCATTTTATTGTGTGCTACTGGAAAGAAATGAGTAGCTTAAGTTTTGTACGGTCCTTCACGGTTGCTTCCGCTTCAGGCACATGAACAGGTAGGTAAAGCTTCCAGCATTGTTGTTAGTCACTTGTTCAGGGCATCTTTTTACCGGAATTACCAAGCTGTACATTTCAGTGAAGATGAAACAGCGGCTATCCATCCGTGCCCACCAAGCAACATGCTGCTCCAAACAGGAGGCACAATATTTTCCACTCTAAATTTTGGTTCTGTTTTCTTTTAAAGATTCGTTGGATTACGTGAGAAATCACTGTACAATACTTTATTCGACTGCTCACATTTATATCAATTTTATGGTTTACGTGATCATCACTCTGAGGTCACCATAAACATTTTTTGTGTGAGGTGTGTTCTGATGCGTAGTTGGGATTTGCTCGGTACTACATTAGTTACTTACACTTCAGTCTAATAAAGTAACTCTAATGATGAACGCCTACGAGGAATGAACAAAATGCCACTGATTGTGGGATTCGTGATAATTCAACCCAAATAACTAGGTCGTTGAAAGCTTACTGACCGTATTCCATTCGCTGTGTAACCGTTGTCGACGAACTCAGTCCTCTCTGAAGGGCGCCTCAGTCGCTGCCAACTTGACGTAGGTAGTGTGCAAAAATATGCGGGGCCTGGCGTCCACTCTTATTCAGTTATCAGTTCTAGCCGTTTACTTTCCTCATTCTAACATATGCCTGCTGTTGAGCTGCCTTGTCGTCACCAACTACACTAACCTAAATACCAGTGTTGGAGCTTTTCTTTGCTTTTTCACAACCATGTTGACTTGTTTAAACAGTAGGAAGTACTTAGCCCTCTCAATAAAGCGTCTTTGGTAGTCTGTCCGGTAATCTTCAATAGGCCTATTGGATCCTCTGCGTACAAGAATTGTGTCACGGAACTATACAACAACATAACCGGCACTGTGACCTAGTGTTTCCGATCCTTGAAACCGAAAGTTTAGTTGACTAGACTCAATAGGTGCCACGGGTAGTAAAAAGCGGCTTTGGCTTTATAGGTTATTGTATTGACCCCAGCCATCGGGACTAATAAATCTTTGGGTATGCTTACAGTGCTCCATTGCTCGATTTCTCAACTTGCCAGGCAAGTGTATAGTGACAGTACGTTCTAGAGCCCTCCAATCGATGGATTGGTTCTTGTAAAAGCTTTTTAACTGCTTTTGGTTGAGAACGATAACAACACCCATTTTTTGGGTTAGACTGTACTCCTGTGACATTTAGTTCGACAGTTTTGAAGAAGTTTAACGTAAATGTGGTCAAGCTTTTCCAGATTTTATCTCACTTTCTGCAAGTGTTGATATCCTCCATAGAATTCAGGTTGTACTGTGTGGCGCAAACGTGTTAAAGGGAGAGAGTCGACTACTGTGAAATCAATAAGAGCCATGCTACGTCACCCAGCAGCGACTCATAGCTTTGGAGCACTGGCAATCAACGTTGATACTGTCATCAATGCGGATGTGGCAGATGACCTGCTGTCTCTCATCATTATCCCATTACTTGGGATAATCCTTCTAGGTAGATTTTTAAGTGGCTTTAGTTCAATTCTATGCTTTTTTTGGGAGACTCCGGATACTGTAACTGTGGTTCTGCTGACGAGTCGACAGGCCTTGTGCTTTCAAAAGAACCTTGATATAAACCGCCACTTAGCACGAATGTGGGTACCATCTGTCTTCCAAACTGACCGATCAAAAGCTATTTGAGTAACTCCTTCGTTTGTGGATGCGTTGTTTTGTTAATTCTGCCCTGATGGACGAACGTGAAATGCGTTCAGTCCCCGTTTTTTCTCCTTGTGTTGGACAAAGAAACAAGAAACATTGTGCATAGTAGCACAATCCGATTGCTCTAGAACATACTCCGAATTATCAGAGTTGTCCTGGTTTGTTCAGTTTCTTACTACATTTTCTACGAAAACGAAATGTGCTTTCATTAACTGCTGGTTGTGGTCATTTCCGAGTCCATTTGACCAAATTGGTTCCTTTTAGTCAAGAGTTCGGTTCTCACGTTATCTGTTTAGCAACTTTTTTCGTTTTTTGAATGCTTCACGTTTGAGTTGTATTACAGTAGTGCTCTCCCGTTCTCTCTCCTCTCATGCAACTGCTTTGGGGCATAGTCCTCTGTGCTGTCATCAGCTGCAGGCTGTGTACAAAACCAGATTGATCAAGTTTCCAGCTTTACCGATCCCAATGTTGACTCTGTCTCCATTCTTTCAAGACTGAAGGAGCAGGATGCCAACTTACGAAGTCAGTTGGATCAATTGGAAGCTGCCCAGGCTGAGAGGGATGCTGCGATTGCGGCGAAGCTAAACGTGAGTCAAATCTTCGCTAGTTCTCGATCTCCGTACACTCAGAAACAAGTGTCATGCCAATTTGTTGCATTGGCTGGATTTCAAGGGGAAGTGAAAAGTGGTTTCTATAAAGGCTGCATTGAAACCAATGACTAGCGTGCCTCCGTCGGCATTAGCCTCACTGTTTTACTTCGACGCTGACTCCACAGCTTTTTTGCGTGCTACATCTCTGACCGGTTTGCACCAGTGTATCATATTTCAATGTTTTGTTCCGTCAATTTCCTTGTAAGTAACTTCACAGTTATCTCGAACTGAACTCGAGTATAGCCTTGGATGCAGTTCAGTATTTCCTGTGTCTTTTCATTGTACTCAAGCTAGTTGTGAGGTCTTTCGAAGTCCTGTGCTAACTGCGCGCCTCCCTTAGCTAGCTCAAATCTCATCCTGCTGCTACATTTCAATAAAAGAATAGGAAGGTTTTCGATCTTCAGCAACATCAGGATACTGGTCATATCACAATCACAAAATATTCATGATCACGGGAAATGTCGGCTAATTTTGATAAGCAAATGGGTGATAGTAACATTGGTTAGAATCAGGCGTGGTATCCGTTTCTTCATACTTTAAGCAAACTTCATTCTGAAAGTACTTGGAATTGATCACATGTCAGAAAAATCTCCTTTGCTGACTTTTTCTTATATCAAAGTTATATCTGCTTGATTCGATGAATTACAAGAAGAGTTCCTGTTCAAAAGTAGAGAAATATATTGCAGCGCAACAGAATTGAGAAGGTCGAAGACCATTTATATCACATACTACAAAACAACGGATACCCAATAAACTATTAAAAGAAACTTGAAGAAAAGAATACCTCCGCAGCTACGACAACGGTTAGAACATACAGCTATACGAACGCTACTCTCATACACCAAAAGCGTATGTGAACGGATAGCATGTATTTCAACCGAATGGAATTTCGGTGGCTCATAGATGGAGTGCCACATTGAGGAGATTAATTTAAAAACCCAAGGATAAAGACAATCAAAGTAACCAGAACAATATTATTTGCCGGAAAGAAAGTGCAGTGAATGCAACAAGCATTACACTGGACAGACCAGGAGCAGACTAGCTACAGGGATCAACGAATGCAATGCGACCGTGAGAAGGAGTGATCCACTTTCTTTGAATTCCGTCCATGAAGGTGTGGAAGATCACCATTTCAAATGAAGTTTCTGGCACATGGGGGTGCCACACACGCGAAGGTACTCGTGTACTCCACAACGAACTAGATCTACTTACACGTTGAACTGGACCCAATCTATGCACTTGTGCATGCAAGAGATCGCGAACTGAATCGAATAATGTAAACACGGCTGAGCATCAGGCGAACTTATTAGCGAACAGGATGAACTACCTAACTAGCCCGGCACAGTCACGAGGTGCGAGTCAGATGTCAAGCAGAACATTATTGACATTATATATATATATATATATATATATATATATATATATAAAACTTATCGAGAAAACCAATCGTAGTTGAAGGTCACTGCGTTCAGAAACACGTATATGCCCAAGCGCTCCACTACTCAGTGCACAGCTCTCCTCTGCTTCACAACTACGCGCTGGTGATATCAACTCGATTGGGGGCGAAACGTTTTCAGCACAATGGCCAAGCTCAGTGAACAGCTCGACCACCAATGAACCAAAAGTTTACATCTGTGCGACTGACGTATGTTGGCATCACCTTCTTACTAGTATTTGGCGATTGAGGCGTTTACGGAAGCGCACTTGGTAGCTTAGTTTTCAGCGAACTCCTCTGTCCACCTACTTTTCTTTAGTTTGACGCGAGATCAAGGCAGTCTCTGGAAAACAGTTCACAATTACCGTGCAGGTCCTTTACCCCGGTTGCGAATCGTAAGAATTCTGCCTATTCCGGACGCTGATGGAGAGTTGAACTGTTTGCTTTTCGCACTTGGTTTGGCTGACGAACACTATTTTCAGTTATGCGTCGAACTATTCAGTAGCTTATTCAAAGTAATCACCTAAAATGCCATATCTTATAAGGAGAAGGCTCAATTCCCAATGAGGATTTTGTCCACCATGTGCCATAGTATGCTAAAAAGCCCAGAAGCACTGTACAACTCTTTCATCCTTATTGAGAATCATCAGCAGTGCGCATCTCACGAAACTTTAGGGAGATGGTTACACTGCTGATCAGGCGCTCGTGGCTGAACGGTGGAGTGTTCACCCGCTAACCGAGGCGTTGCTGATTTGCATCTTCCCAGCACTACTCATGGTGTCCCGTAAGGATGAAACGGCTTTACGGTGCTTCTCAGCTTTTCAAGATAAATTTGGCTTCACTCGCGGGACGAAATCCCCATGTACTGCGTAAGAAATCTACGATCGAGTGTAACCTAGAATGGTAAGACGGCTGGAGTGCGTCCACAGGTGGAGGCTTCAGAAGCGAATAATGTTCTCCATTGAACTGCACTCTGCAAGAAATGTGAACATGAAGTGAAAGCGTGAAACTTGCTGATGTATGATCCCTACATTTTTTGTCTGAGCTCCACATTAGCCTCCCTGTATGTAAATGAAAACCATGTGGTTCATTGTGAGTAGTCTTTTACATAAACGAGCATTTTACCTTTTTGTATGCAGAGCTCGATATAGCTCAGTGGTTAAGGCGCGAACGTACTGACCTCAAGGTCCGTGGTTTGAACCCAATCTCAGCATCCCGACTGCTCCTGTCTAAGCTTGGGCAACCTCGCAGTACCTCAGCCCTCCTGCTTCCTTCGGGTAGCATGGCAGCTAGGCACCGAAAGGGTACTGAAGCTGAATGGTTGTTTTTATTCTCTTATGTATGCAGGTTGCGTAGTCAACGTTTGTTGATGTGCCCTGCCTTATGTGGATCGAAAATCTACTCCTCTTGGATCTTACGTTTATTTGATCGGACCTTTTGGAAATTCAAACTATTCCTAATGGTTTGCTGCACTTGGCACCTGTAAAATGTAAATGCAAGATTGGGTGGGTTCAAACCTAAGCCTCATGCTTGCAGGTGAACCGATGGATGTGGTGGATAAGTTCATTTATCTGGGCAGCTGCATAAGTCTCGGCGGACTGGCGAAAGACGAAATCACTTTCCTAGTGGGAAGGCCAAGATAGCGCTTGCCAACCACCGACATTTGATGCGCCGACGTGACTGTAAAGGGTAAAGTGTACAGTGTCGCGGTCCTCTCCTTCCTACTTTATGGATCAAAGGCGTGGCCGCTGAGTGCGGAAGATCTCTGTTAAATCCATGCGTTTAATCATTGGTGTCTCCGTAGCGTTGAGCGGGTCTGGTGGGAACATCAAATCAGTAATGCTGAGGTACGCTTGACAGATCGGCTTGTCACACTTCGCACGTTTCGCTGGTTGGGCCGTGTACTTCGTATGCCAGAGGACCCTTTTCACCGTAGGACCCTCTTCGCCCAGCCTTGTTTATTGTGATCGACGCCACATGTTAAAATTAATATGTTGCATCTTCAGGAGATGAGTTACAATAGCTGGGGTCGAGATTCGTTTGTGACCTTGGAGTACAAGCACAAACACCTGTGGCTTTGCGCTTTGATATTGTTACGTTTTCCGGTGACAGAACTAGGACGCACGGCGTCCAGTGTTATTCTCGTTCTGTGACCAAGAAACGTCTCACCTGGTGAGCACTACTTCGGGATTGTCGCTACAAATGTGCAAAAATGTATCTAAAATTTCATCAGTCTTACTTTCTCTCTCAAGTTTCCGCAGCGCTCGCTTGAACGTATCCGTAAACCGTTCTACCTGTCCGTTTTACTGGGGGTAATGTGCTGAGCATTGGCGTGCTTGATTGCAAAATACTTGCGTAATTTAGGAAGTTCAGACGAAGTGGACTTCGGGCCATTGGCACTGGCAAGTTGCGAAAACAACCGATTTAAGTACGATTTTGTTGTCGTGGTCGAAGTTGTGCTTAAGGGACATGTTTTTGGCCATTTTGGACGGGTGTCGACAATCACAAGGTAACTGATTCCGTCCATGGGCATGGCATAAACGAGACCATGTGTTTTTTTGGAGCTTCGAAGAGTGTATTCACATTCTACAGGCAACTTTGACACCATGGCGCACTGACTACATGTGCGAATAAGCTTTTGTATGTCTTGGTCCATAAATGGCCAATGCGTGTCAACACGGGCAGTAGATTTTCTTCGGCTGATTCCTGGACGTCTGCTATGCAATTGTTCTAGCACTTTGTTTTACATTGTTTTAGGTGCAATCACCCTGCCACATAGCATCATACACTCGTCACTAACCATGAGTGTAAATCTTCGCCTCCTGAACTGTTCAGTAAAACTGTCTGAATTACGTAGGCCACCTGTGATAAGGACACTTGATCATATGCTGCGATCCCGGATCTTTAGCTGTTTCGACCCACAGTAATTGGAAGTTAACACACACATACGTGTAGTAATAGAAGACAACAAAATCCTCATTTGTTGTTTTAGCTATGAAGTCGGCTATTATTCTTGACAACGCGTCTGCTTGTTCCAAACGTGAGATTCTTTTGAACCTTGGTTCGCAATTGTGTACCAATAGTGTTGTAGCCCATATTTGGGACCAATTAACCGAGTGCGCGGGAGTACCTATTTTGGTGCTGAAAGTTGATAACAAAGACTTGTGGTCAGTGTACAACGTAAAGTGTCGATCGTGAATGACCTTATGAAACTTTCTGACTGCAGATACCAGAGCGAATGCTGTCATCAATAGAGTACGACAACGAAAAGAAGTCGTACACTTGTGGCTACGTGTAGTAAACACCATCTTGAAACGGACTGAGTTGAACACGAATGAGTCTAAGAAGGGTGAGTAATGGAACCGCTGCGAGTTGGTGAAATAAAATTCCAAAGATGAACAACACGGTCAAGTTTTGAAGCCCTGTTAGCTAGCATGCTCGGAATTCACGTCTTGGGGATAGGTGACTTTACGTGGGTTGACTCTAGCTACTCATGCTTCCCGTGTACTACTAACAAGACTTGCTGGCAAACTATTCACTGTTGTCACTTGGTTGATACCCCAATGCCTTAATCTGCAGTCAGCAATCTGCAGTTCCTCAGTTGGTAGTCCACGGACAAATATGAAGCTGTCAGGTCTAGTCTTCGATATTCACGTTTTACGGTGCGCAATGATGCTAATACAACCATGAATTGCGGAATTTAAGTACAAGCGTATATTAGATCACTGGACCAGTCTTGGAATATACGGTATACGAACTTCGGTATCTTCATCATGCGCTCTTCTTTTGGTTTACACTAAGATCGTGATCCCTGTCATTTCATGTGGTCTCGCAAATCATTCTTGATAATTATGGCTTAATCCCTTGGTTCTTTTATTGGATTGCTGTACAAGCTTGGTCGACGAATGGATTGTGGATGGCCGCAACTACACCGCTTTGCCCCACTAGGTGGCAGCTTTTTCTGTCCATCGAGGGTAGCATCTGTATTTCGAAATTGTTTTTGGCTCCATTCTTTGTCAGACTATCGTGCTAATTATTTGACGGAAATTCAAAACTGCACACCATGTGTAGGCTGCGCATCTGTCGCATTTCTGATTAGTGTCTGATTAGCATACTCTAATCCTCAGTCAGTCAGCTCGGTTTGGTGCACAGGTGGTAATCAAGAGTTATTCCCGAAAGCAACTGTTTTCTATCGCTGCTCTGGCTGTTCCGGGAGACGCCTGTTTCTTTGTCTTCAACCGTACATGTTTCCTTAAGCTTCAACTAACAGAACTACCGAATCGCGTCCTTGCTTATTTTGGTGCCTTTTTGTGCAAAAATGTTGAAGCGATATAACAGCATTGTCTGTATCTCCGATTAGCAGTTACATTTTTTTCTTACCTACGGTTTCATATGTCCGTTTTTAAAGAGCTGCTGGCGTCACCTTGGAATAAAGGACGTCACAGAGTTCATACTCGATAGCTGTGTTTAGTTGGCCTCTTTTTCCAAGAACACTTATACCACCACACAATACCATGGGATATGTTTACGGAAAATGAGACACCCTCCGAAAATGGTGGTTTTGCGACAGATGGATTGGGTACACTCCAATGAGCAGGTTATTCGCCTTTCGAGGATTTTCTACCTACCCGATTGCTTTTCTTGATTAACAAAATATTAACCCTCTGCTTCTGACCTAGTCTGAAGACAAACAACAACAGCTTGAAGCTAACTTGGAGATGCTCCGTGGAGAGCTGAGTGACGCGTGCAAGAAACACGAAGAGTTACTCAAAGGCCTGGCCACGGCTAATGGTATCCGTGATCGTCTTGTCACTGAGCTCTCAGCCCTGCTAGACGTACTTCCAGTGGCTGGTGAGTCATCCGTTGAGGACCTCACTCAAGGCCTAAGACGCCGTATTGACCAACTCTCCAAACATGTGTAAGTCACCTACCGATTGGGCGCTTTCCGTAAGGGTTTTCAGTCTATTACACTGTTAGTTTTTTTCTTAGTTTTGTGCATACTCCGACTCAAATACTCGACCTATTCACCATACGTTGGACATTTTCATAAAGGACCTAGGGCTGTGGTATTTACTTGATGCCTGTCTTTGGACATACTAGCCTAGTCCCACCGGTATCGTAAAGGCTTTTGATATATCTTCAGAACTACCTATCTTCTGAAAGTATCCTATCATGCGTCGGCTATTTTTTGTTTCTCTGGGAGTAGTGGCCTTTTCGGGAAGTTTCTGAGGATTTCACTATACTCTTTGGACCAGGTAATACAGTTTCATACGGTTCAACATATCCCCTGAATTTCCTCCTGGTTCTATTCATTAGAGCACGTGTAAATGTCCTCGCTTGGTGCGCAACAAAATGACATCAAACGAAGATCGATTCATGATTGGTGTTGATGGTTGACATCGCACGAAGCCGGCGGATCTTGTGGGACTATTTTTTCATTTGCGCAGTTACCCTTTTCCCCTCAACCACAGATCTAGACAAAAACAAAAGGTAAAATTGAAGCAGTTTATTGGTTTTTGATAATCAGGACTGTTAATGGTTTTCTTTCTGTTTCACTTGTTTTACCTCTGGTGCGAGTGCACAATAAACAGAACTAGGCGATCTCGTCAATCTACTCGGATCTCAGGTTCTGCGGAGAAAATTTAGTAAGTAAAAAGGCGGAAACCTAAAATTCGATCAGGTAGTTTTATTATCACTGAATTGTACAGATCCATGAGACAATAGTTGCCACCGGATTTGTGTGCTTGTTCGAGTTTGGTGATGATTTCTACACGTTTTATGACAAATCAGACCACCTCTATCTCACCACTGGACTTCTAACAACATTTTAACAGTATGTTAGATTGGTGCATTACGATTCATAACCATACATTTGGGTAGCGATTGTCTCACGCTCAGCTGCAGTTTCTGCGCATCCGTCTTCAGTAACAGGCCTAATTACCTCGAAGCCCGTTTAATATGCGCACACTGTAGCAGGCACGACAACAAGCCGCTCTTGATTGTACACCGGATCTCTTGTGCATTGATGCGTGCTGTCTGACAGAAATAAAATCCCAGGACTCAAGTACTATAATTGAACTGCGCGGTTCGTTTGGCAACGACTGAGGAAGAATCTCGAGAAAATGAGATCCTCCACTCACTGTTCACTTGATCAACCACAGTCCATTGTATCGGTATATGCCACGACGGAATCTGCCAAGGCTAAGAGCTCAAATATCGTCGTGGTCGCTGGTGACTTAACACTGCTGAGACTAATTCGGGTTAGACACGAGATGCACGAATAACGGAGCGCGCCTGCTGCGGATGTGGACTGATTACAAACTTCTCCCTCGCAGTGCCAATTTCTGGAACAGCGGAAATAGTGGTACCCACCAACAAACCACATTTCTGTGAGTTACCGGTGGTGATGGTTGGCTACTGCGTGCCGCTTTTTCTGGAATGCCTGCGTGGACTGCGATCATGCACTTGTCCGTTGCTGCTTTTCGTTGTGCTTTTCAGGATGTTCGCAAAACGTCCATACCTCGCTTAGCTATTGAGAAATTAATGAATCCCTAAATTAAACAAATGTGTCAGATCCACTTCGCCAGCAGCTGGCTGCTGATACGGTATCGGATATTAACATTCACTGGGGTGAGAGGTCCACAACTGCACGTGGTGCCTGGACTTCTCCCTATGGTACAGTCCATCCGGTCTCCTAGCCTGGATCCCTGACGAGAGTGTGGCCTAGCTGGAGGCCCGACTCCAGGTAAAAATTTGCTTCCGCACAGACCATGAAACTTGGTGGATCCGAAGGGCCGAAAGAACAGAAGAAGCTAAAAATGTTGGAATTGTCCGCAGATTGTTCTGCTTGGTCCACTCGATAGGTCCTCGGAAGCCTCTTGTTAGTGAAGTCATCAAGGACCACAGTAGCTGTATAATATCCAGCAGAATACTTCGGACAGCACTTCCGCTATCCACCTGCTACTTCGAATCCTTTGACAGAAACGTGGACTGCGAATATGAAGACCCTTTCAACCTCAGATATGTCCGAGTGTATACCTCTACTCGTCGTGATCCTGGTCCCGACGACCTTCCACCTGCCCTGTTCCTCAGTCTGCCTATCTAGCATAGTTGCGACTGTCTTGGAGAAAGTAACTGTCCCAGACAACTGGGCCGAGCCGATAATAGTGCCCATATTCAAAGAAGATACTCTCAGTGAATGTAGTAACCATAATGGTGTCGTTTGACGCCGGTTGTAGCGAGGCTTCTGGCATCAGCTTCCTCGCCCGGGGGTGGAACGCGAAAATTTGACCCATGGGCAACAAGCGGGATTTCGACCTGTCAGATTCCGTGTCAACCACACCACACTCTGTCAGGTGTTACAGCAACGCCATATGTGCAGACGATCCACAATCTTGGTGTTCCTGGACTTCAAGGGTGTGTTCGCTTCTGTCGATCGGTCAGTGCTGTTAACCAACTTGGGACGCCGGAGAAGTTTTTGAACATAATCCGGTCCCCATATTCACATGCTTCAGGGCGTGCGAGTGAGCTTATGCATGTGAGCTTTTCTACAAAAGGTGATGTGCGACAAGAATGTCTACTCTTCCCATTCTTGTTCAGCATCGTCGCCGTTGAAATAATGAGACAAACGCTGCAAGATCTTCTAAACCCCGGTAATCAAGTCGTTGCTGATGAGAATCTTGTCGACATAGTTCTCGTTTTTGGGGACAAAGACAAAGCGCAGGTGCTGTTGAATAAACTGACCCATCGTACCATCTTTCGGCATGTGCCTTATACCACTGTTTAAAGGGTCGCATGTACCAGACGACAGGTGGGGGCTATGTTGTATGGTTACGAGACAACCTCTGTGGACAGATGATGTGAAGCGTCTTCAGGTTTTGACTACAGATTTCCCGGAAGCGTTGCTGGTATCGGATGGCCTCAAGGAATTCGTAACCAGGTAATTGGAAAACAGGTATTCGGTTGTCGCTAATGGTGGCTAATGGATGTCATTGACGTCCGTGTTGTCAGTTTGCTTCTAGATTGTCTGGTTGAGCTCTTGGAGCTGTAGATACTTTAGACTGCCTGCATTTGGTCAGCCCCATGGCTCCTGCGCATCTACTCCAGTCTTTTTTCGCTTTAAGACTAAATATAGTTAAGTAAATTTTGTGATTTTACAACGCTGGGACATCCGTGCCTGTCCGGATGATGAGGGTGATGGTGTAGTAGCAGCCAAGGTGGATTGTCTGGCCTCTGGGACCATGGTTTTAGCTAACATGCATCACTATCTCAGTGGGAGCAAGTGTATCAATAAGGAGCGTTAATCGGATTATTCAGGGGAACAAGGACTCTGACACGAGAATTCTTATCTACCTACTGTCGTGGAGTTTGCTACACCGGTTAACCTGTCATTTGTCCGAGATTCCTTTGCCTGTCGCATGTGATAATGCGCCATGGGTGAAGGGCTTCGATTTCACATAATACGCTGTTTAATGATGTTTTTAACAGCTAATTTAGTCTCCCGAAAATCCCCAACACAGCCAGATTACTTAAAATGATGACAAACATATCCTTGAAGGTGTCCCCCCGTGCCAACGGTGGGACAACACTCTTTGCTCTGTTACCGAACACACGTCTTAACTGAATTTTTCCTTATACTCAATGGATGATCAAATCGGGATCTGGGGGTCGTAGTTGTGAGGCGACGCTGACATGAGCCGGCTGATACACTACACTACGTTGATCACCGCCCGGCGATTTATGGTGAAGGGTGTTGATTACTTTGCATTCCACAGTGTTTGTGCGTATCTCTGACTTTTGGTGACCGGTATTTGCGACAAAAGGCATACTTGTTCAACAATTTTACGAACGGCTGAATGACCTTGACTGGTATTTTGGAGTGTCTGTGTTCTTACTCGTTCCACGGTGTGTATGCATGTCGACGCACCTTTGATTTATCGCTTATTTCAGATTGTGTATTCAAGTATGATCAAAATAACCGGGTACTACATGTCTGGACGACAATATCAAGTTTCAATTTCTACTGTAACCCAGGGGCAAGTGCTTTACGAAGTTTTCATCTGCTATTCTCCGGATATCAATCTAACACTGGCAAAATTGCTTCGTGCTCACAAATATTTTTTATCATCTATCGAGCTTTGTTATTAAAACAACACACACACACGTTTTACCGACCATGGAAAGCACACAAATGAACTAGATCAAAAGATACCGATCTTTCGGAACCTGCTTTGAAACATTTTCACCCGAATAATGTGTTCAATGAGTCATGTTTATCTTTATCATTACTTGAGCGGATGCTAAAATTTTACTTCCGATCCTCTGGACTTACTGCCCCATCACGGTTGACTTATGCTCGTACTCCAGTGTTTGTTTTCTCTTTCCGTTGATTTATTACTTCAACCCCATTCATCCGTTCTTGTGCCAACGTTATTTACTGTATAGGAGGTTTGAGAAGCAAATCTGACTGGCGTGCGCCTGATTCGTAGTTGGACTCAGGCTACTGAATATTGATCTATATTGGCTGTCACTGCGATTACTCCGTGCACAGCTGGATTTGACAGAAATTGATTGTATTGCGCATCTTCAACCGATAGAGGACATAATATTTAATTCTTCGGCAACTGTTTTCCAACGCATTCGGTTATCCCGGCCACCCCCTTGAAATACTGTCCCCTCTGGTTCCTTTGCTAACTGCAACTGTAACAGAATTGTCTGATAGTTAAACAACCATTAAAAACAATTGCACTTGCCTCTAACAAATGAATACCTTTCTTGCATTTTCTCCCCTTCCCTCAGTGTGGATGCTGAAGCCAACCGCGATCAGCTAATGTCCCGTGTCCAAGTTCTTGAATCCGAGCGTGCTGAACTAGAACGTGAACTAACTTTACTCAAAATCTCTTCATCTGTCCGAGAGGTGCGTTCCGTGACTTGGTTAGATCAATGATTGTCTTTTTATGCTTATTCTGGTTATTATGGACGAGTGAGTTTGACCTTTTTTCGTGTAGTATTTCTCTATTCGCTATCAGTGATATGTACATCAGGACAGTGGTGATGCGAACGATTACTTTCTTCCCTCCCTCACGTTATGCTGTCTGACTTTTAGATATCATCTCTTGCTCTTTTGCTTGCGAGATAAGTTTTCTGTCGTTAATTAGCTGTTGTACTTTGGTGTTAGTAGTCCTTTATCTTATGCGCCTCCAACTGGCGGACCTCTAGGCTCTGAACTGATCAGATTGAGTCAGTGTTTCTGACAGGGGTTCACTCACTTTCCCGCGTGAATGTCCGTTGAAAAATAGTGATATTTTGCTGAATTTGCCTGTTATTATTCCAGTCATGTTGACTGGATTACAACCCCTTTCTCTGCAGAAAATGTTCACAGTGATAGATATAATATCTGTGTTCTTTATTTATTGCCCTTTGCAGAATGAGCCGGATATTGCCACAGTTAGTGAACAGTTGGAAGCTGCCAAAACCAAGTAAGCGGGCTCTCCATCCTTCAGGTGTCTCAGGAGTTGCGTCTTCCGATTGCGGTGCTCTTTGTGCCATTACAGGGTTACGAAATCTGTTGTTTGTGGGCGGTGAATCTATGTCAAGTCACTGAGCATGTACTGGATTTAAATTTACTTGCAGCACCACAAACTGCAGTGGCTCATTCGTGTGCGACATACGTAGTACTATCTATTGTACCGGCTGCAGAACGGCACAAACCTAGCGGCGGACAAAAGGTTACGAAGGCGATCACAGGAAGTTTCGAGTGTTGTTGATACGATCCCCGAACTCCACTTGCACTTGGCTGGAAACGCCGCGAACCGTTACCGAACGTGGTTGTGTTGTCATTTTCTGTCTCTAGCGCTTTAGTGGTGCAGGCTTGCATTGACAATAAGTTAGAAGTATCTCCTTCTCTTCTCCGCTCTGTTCTTCTTTGTTGTACAAGGCCTTATTTAGACAAATCGACGTGGATTTACCATAGTAATGCGTTGCTAGCCCATACTCGTTTTGCTGTCAATGTTTGTGTGCTAATGACGAGCACATTAGTGATTTCAGTGGTTCTTTCGGTATTTTTCGGTCGTAATTACTGAATATTCTCCCCGACCAGTGATGCCCTTCGGCGCTTCGAGAATAGGGACGCATGTTGTAGATGTTACAGTACTCTTATCCTATCTGGAATTCAAGAAACCATAGCATAAATTTGGTCGTATTTCAGGGAGGAGGAAGCGGTATTTAGCGTGCATATCTATCTGATCGTATTGTAGGCAATGATCCGTGGGATATAGTCACTTCCTTATTCTTCATCGCATACCGAAATCGGTCTCCACTAAGACTCAGATTGAGATGGATTCATGCGTCCCTAGGGAACACCCGTCTTCCGTCTGTTGAACCACAGCTAACTACAATGCCTTCATTGTTTTCTGGCAAGCCAACCATTAAGCTTTTATTGCATTAATCTACTGCGATTGCGATCACGGACGGGTTTGCAGTGCGCTTATTCTAATTGTTTTTTCTGTGTTTCTGTGTTCTCTGCCGTGTCTCAGTAGACGGGTAAGTTTATTCTTATTCGACTAATTCTCCGTTATCGTTTCCGTCCTTGCTTGTCTACAGAATGGCACAACTTGAGGCTAACGCAGAAGCTGCTCTTCATCGCTTGGAATGGAAGTCTGCTGAATTGCAAGCCGTGCAAAAGCAATTGGATCACACCTTAAATGAGGTTAGTGTACGACTTCTCCAAGTGGTTTCCTGCATTTCTTTGTTTTATTTCTCCCCCGTCATTTATATCACGGTCAATTGCTGCTTCTAAAAGATAGAAGGCTGTTGCTGCGGTGACAACCTCTTCTGATAACCTATTCTATTTATGCACACACACCTATAGGCGTTCTCCGTTTTCACGCAGTGGAAGTCAAGGTTACCCGAAAGTTCTACTTCGCCTATGATAATAAATCCTCCTACTGGTTCTGTACCTCATCATTCTTTCCATTTCGAAATTTTTATTGGAATTGACCTCAGATTTTAGCTGCGCTATTTGGTACTTGTTATCCCGGAAATGGGTCTCAACACGCATCCTAATGATACTCCTCACACACGAGGAACTCGAGATAACACACAGTCGTCATCATCGAAAGCGCGACGACAGGTTTTAGCACTGATTTTGGTGCCGCCCAACCATAACTTTGTCGTGAAAAAAAGAATAAAGGTAGATGGTGAAGGGGCGGTGCAGTCTACCACAGTCATTCCGAGATGCATACACCTCCAGACATTGTGGATAGAAACTGACAACAAGAACGACACTGACATTGATTAGTGGCCATATCCTGCAGTGAATTTAACCAGGCGCATTTGGGATCACGCGGAACCCATCCTGGAAAGTGGGTCGCATCGACACTATCCAGACTTTTCGTTGTCGCTTTCATATCCTTCTGCCAGGTCAAGGGTTTAACCACCTATCTGCTTGTGCCACTCTGAATTAGGCGCGGAGAGCAGCACTTTTTTGGGCCAACGCAACACATGACCACACCACCACGCTTTTGGTATTGAATACATTCTTCGATTGAAATCTCCGTCGCACAACCGGACACGCTTTCTAATTGCCTCGATGAGGATTCGCTGGTACCAATTTACACGAACTATGGTTCTGAGACAACGGTTGTCGAACACCTGAAGACGTCTCACTTCGACTGCTTGCAGAGGCCAGTTTACACAACCACACAACAAAACATCTTATGCTGTAGCCTGATACACACGCCCCCTTTGGGTGGCATGGCAGCCAAGTACCTGAGATTTGGGGATATGCCGCCTTGCCGCCATAGGCGTCCCAAATTAGCAAACGCAACCAGAGTCCTAGGGATTCGTGCGTTAACCTCATCTGTCACATTACATTCTGAACTAATACAACTTTCAAGATACGTAGTGCATTACACGACTTCGTGTGCCTCTCCTTGAAATGTAAGTGCTCTGTTTAGTGACAGTATGTCCAGGAGAATGACTTCACACCGTGTGGGTGCAAAACGCATGACCGTCGTAACATTGTACTTAAAGCGTCATAAAATTTGTCTTTAGTGTCAGAGCTACAGTCGGTTGGGGCGCAAGCAAACACGACAAACAGGCAGTAATCAATGCCCCACTTGTGAGGCTCCTACAGCGACGTTGCCAGACAAACCGTGCAGAGGCGACGGGTATTCACTCAAGCAAGTATCCTTCGGCTCGATGAATTCGGATGATTCCGACTCCTGCACATCCTGTCGCAGCGATCTCTAAATCGCCGGGGGTGCGTAACCTGAAGCGAGTGGAGAGTTAACTCTACGACAGTGCTTGGATTTGAATTCTTCTTTCTGATACACAGCACACATCAATGTCAAGCTAGCCCAATTTGAATAAAAGCAGCCTGTTTTCCTGCTTGCGGCGGACAGCGAGTATTAAAAGCAGTCAGGTAGACGGGATGTCGTGGCTTGAAGGTAGACCTAGGATGTTGATACATGTCTAAAAGTGTATGAAAATATTATGAAGACTGTTTTGGCTGATGATCCACCGTATAGACTGTGCACAAGGCTCATGGTTGAAAATATGAATTGGCTTTGGAGCAAGCAGTCGTGGGACGGAATCTGAATTAGCACACTTTTGGGCTGACCTGAAAAAAGTGTGGTTTCTGTTCAGGACGATGGGGCAGATGTACGCCATACAAGAAAAAGATATTGATGACATGCTTATCCGTTTAATTCCAGAGATGTGAGTTTTAGAGTGTAGACGGGTTTCGATAAATTTCAGGATGTTCCATGACCAGATGCCAAATGACTGACTAAAATGTGCAGAATACGTGGAGAAACCAGATCATTCTTTGGGAAACGAAAGGAAGTTTATTCAAGTAACAGAATACGCCGAAACACTTTGCATTTTCTTCTATTAGTGTACTTCTTTGTTCTTTGTCGTCACATCGACTAGACAGAGTGATTGGTGTCACTGACGCTAATCTGTTTCTCGTTTAATTGTGCTCCATGAGTAAGCTAATAAATAGCACAACTCCTGAATACTCCTTCAATCCCGCCGTTCCATGTGTATCTAGGCTGCGTGGAGGAACGCTGAACTCTATTTATGGGAACTCTTGCATTTAAAAATAGAACGTGTTCTGGGCCGATCCCATTAGCGTTAACCCTTCGGATGGAGCACTTTACACAACCGAATAGAATAGCGGAACTACTGGGTTGTCTTCTGTGGTTTTCAGTCCCAAACTCTGAACCCTTTACTCTCAATTTTACACAAGGTGTAATCAGGCTGCGTTTAGTTTAGTCATGATGAGGTCCTCTTCACACTCCGGTCACAGGATATTACTCCTTAGACCATATGCATCGCTGATACAAATCACACCAGAACTTACCCTTATTGGTTTCTTTTGCGAGCGCGAGCTGGCAAATGGAATGTTATTCTTGTGGTCAGTCAACTTTCGTGCTTTTCTACCGATTGTTTTGTATCTGTTGCTCTCTCCGTTGAGGTCAGATCTAACCATGTGGAATTCAGAAGCCGATCGTTTAGGGTTTATGCAGCCTCGCGGCGAACCGTCTTAACTCATGTTATTGTACAGATTGCCGGTAAATGCACCCCTTATGGTAGCCGCTGAAGGTGCAGCCTATTTTGGTAAATATAGTGGAATGGAATCGAGTATTTGTACTGTGGTAATCTTCGGGTGAACTGCTGACTCACAACCGGTAGTGAGTGTGATGCAGTCAGATGCCGAAGCCTTGACAGGAACAACCAAGATTAGAGGGCTGGATCTGAACCACAGGACTCCGATCAGTGGCTGTTGCCTTGTCTCAGGTTCGTTTGTTCTCGTTGGACTGTACTTTTACGCAGTGACTGATGACCTGTTACACGTTCTTACAGCTTATAGTTCATTCCTATTTACTGTGATACGCACCTATCTGTTGGTCGCAAAGAGAGACTTTGTTAAAAATGGTCCTTCTCGATTTGTAACCCCTCGCCAAGCGGCACCACTTGAAAGAAATGGCTTTCCCCAAGTGAGATATTTCTGATGCATGGTATCCGTAACAAGTGAAAACCTCCAAGAACGCCTAATAAAAAGTGCTTAACCCCCCCCACACACACACATGGAGCGCTTTTGTTATTATCCTCCAGGTTATTCACATCTCTTGCTTGCGCTTCGGAGAGATTCCCACATTTCATCTATAGCTATTGAGGAGGAACTGCAACAACCCAACAGACAGAAGGGGAATCATGTTACTGGTAGGTTGACGTTAACCAATTCTTGCGTATCGTCTCGAGGATAGGAGCCATCAGGCAAGTCCACCACAGTCGTCTTGCTAACGGTTATGGATCCGGTCAGTATTGCATAGACGATCAAAGTCGGCTCAGTTATACGAACAAAATCACAGGAGGGTATGTCGTTTAGACTTCGTGTGGCGGTTCACTGGATGACACTATCTTTCTACTTAAGTAGGTAGGAAATGACTTCATAGCTCATGTAAAGTTTGCATTCGGGGACGTATTTACAGCGTATGAAATCAGCATTAGCTGATATTATGAAGGATGTATGGAATCCGAATTTTCGGGGAAATCAGTTAGGAGGTTGTTTTTTGGCAATTTAAGAACAGCTATCACGTATTACGAAGTATATAGCCCGGTCGTTCGGCTGACAATTGAAAGTCTTTTCGGGAAGGCAACTCGAGTGGAACTTCTTGAATTCCACCCTTCTACTATGTAATAACTCCCAACAAGCAACGGAACAAGTGCATTTATTGTTGCGGGAATTCACGCATAAACCGTTGCGTAAATGGATTGTTTCAAACACTATAGTAGCGCCCGTGTGACAAAAAAACGGTATGTCGTTCCAAACTTGGTTGAAAGGCAAGTGCCTCCCTCGGTGCCTCCCTCCTATCAGTATAACAGACCCGTTGCCTTATCATGCAATGTAGTATCACTCTGTTGTTATTGTTGGAGGGACCTATGAAACCAGGATCATTGCTTTTATCGTCAACTGTGGTTTCTACATATATCTCTCCGAATGCTGTTAACCACCTTCCCGTCTGTAACTCTGCATTTTGCCGTCCCCATCTGCGAACCTAAGTGACTTAACTTCAAAATTCCTCACTTACTCTGTGTCGCCCCTTTGACGGTTACTACTTTGAGTGTTTCCCTTTCTGTTATCATTACTATTGTATCCGATCCCTGACTGAACCGGTGCACACAATGACTCAACTATGGGCCTCTTGATTTCCCTCCAATTGGCTACAGCATTCGCAATTGAAGCAATCCCACGAACACGCTATGGCCATGATGGAAACAGAAAGACGGCAACTACTAGACAGAATACAAACGATTGAAGCTAATTCAGCGGGTATTGCAGGATCTGGTGAGTGTTTTCTCAAGAGCTGTATCCCACTCCTTAAGTTTATTGTTTTGCCCTTGTCGCGTATGCCGCATTATCCTTTCTATTCACTGCGTGGGCAGGACCAGTCGTTCAATGACATGTTTCTCAACGGATCCTCTGTTATTCTTAACCTACGTGGGTATTCGAACCACACTCCATTGTGTGCCAACTGAGTGTCACATTCCATTCGGCCTTTCCAAAGTTTTGGTCATGCATTGCGGGTTTTTTTTGGTTGTGCACAATCAGGTGTTTATGCTTTTCACATTCATTTCCGCACACACATACGCACAACGTGCGCATTCACATTGCTGTCACAGCCATGTGTAAGTAGCCAATCGATGTGTTCATTTGTCGCTAATTTTGGCGCGTGGCCAAGTCGCCTTTTACATGTAACCAGCTATCTATAGTCTACCAGCTGTGCTTGGGCTTTCTAGCATACTCGTTGACGCGCGTCGTTGGTAGATGCTTCAACTTGACCGGTCATCATGATTATCATATGCGCAGTCACATAGACGTCTCATTTGCCACTACTAACCAAGTCGCTCATTTGACAGAACTCAACAAAGTTTTGACGTTCTCCCTGTCGGTGGTATTTTAAAAACTAGCTTATAATACTCACTGCTCCTTGGATGAATCCTCTTCCTCCATCCACAATCTGTGGGGTCGGACATCTCGAACGAGGTGTCTCCTGCTGTAGAATGAATCGACCTCATAGCCGACTCTTATTGTTACGTTTAACAGGGAATGAGAGGCCACATTAATGCATGTTGAGATACACTCACATATGCCACATTGTAATCGAGCGGATTCACACATGTGTTGATAATGCCGATCCAGGTTCAAAGTTATCCTCTTAGACGGCAATGTCAATTTGGGTATGGTTATGCAGCCCATTCGCGTCTGCAGAGTTGAATTTCAGGTCCTTTGACTACGTTTTCGAAGGACTGAAAGCATAGCAGTCGGAATACATGTGTGAGACGTAGGATCCTGAAATGACGTTTGCTGAACACGTAATTGGATACTTGGCGGAGTTTTCGAGTTTTAAGGAAGAATAATTTCACTGGACGAGTGAAACTTCCATCTGAGAAGCCGTCACTTGAGAAGCCAGTCAACACGTGACCTCGTTTCCTTGATTGAAAGATGCGTAGCTCTATATCCTATCTAAGCGCGAGATAATCACACTGCTGATCAGCAGCTCGTGGCCAAGCGGTTAAACGCTCAAACTGCTAGCCAGGAGATCACGGACTTGAAACTTCCGGGAGTCTCGTGAGAGTCTCGTCCCGGTGATTCTCAATAAGAATGAAACAGCCATACTGTACTTCTCAGCTTTTCGGCAAGGATGGGCTTCACTTACAGGACAAAAATCTCGATTGAGAGTTTCCAAATCTCCTCACACTACCAACAGTTCAGTAAAAATGTGTCAGTCAGTCTGCCCTTTTTGCCTCTTAGTAATGGTTTGATTCTTATAGACTGATAGTGTCTTGCCTCGCTTCTCTGCTTATTCGTCAGCCGCAACTGTCAGGCCACTATAAACACAGCAACCCGAACTTGCTTTAACGAGTCAGTGAGGCTCACTTGTTTCGACTTCCCGGATCAAAATTATTCGGAGTTGAAGAACCTTCTGACCAGGAGCTGTGAACTGTATCTCACCATGGAACGTAGTCTGGAGCACACCGTGTACTAGAGACCGATCGTTATTCGTGTGTGTTTGGATAAAGCACGTCCACAGTCTGCATACACCATAGCTATTCAGATATCCGCACATTTGGCTTATTCGGTGCCTAGTTTTCCAGACAACACGGTACCTAACTTTGGAAAAATGTAAATTGAACTGAAAGACAAGCACAGCCAAAGGTAGAAGTAATATGAAATAACAAAAAACAACTATACTATCAAAGAGCTTGGACATGTTTGAGAGCAAACTTAAACATCGGTAATCATTTGTACCTCGGTCAGGAAGTTGAAGGGAACTAGCTGGAACCACACTTTCTATATGCACTACCTCCGCCATTTTTCTACCTACTGCAATCTGACACCCCGAACTGGATCCACATTTCTCGAGATATTTTGATTATAAATTCGGTGTTATTTACGTTGTTTAGAATCCGTTATCGTTTGTCCGCTTTCCTCACCTGTTAGTATAAGCAAAGGTGTGTGCCACTTCATAAGCAACAGCAGATACGTGACTAAGATTTCATAGATGTACCTGCAGGCAATCGGTTTTCAGACTAACTAGTTGCTCGCCAAACCTTCAAGCTTAGTATGGCTTGCCATCCCCTAACACGGCCGTCGTAAACTTGTAAACTAATTTCCTACCGTTGCAACGCAAAGAGTGATTTTCTTAGCCGGAACACTGACGTCTACTTCCGATGGATCGTATATCAAGTTCCGCCAGTAGCAGATGCACAAGTATTTACGACAGTATAGCATGAGTAACGTGCAGTGGTATGTGCAGTGTACTGATTTCGTTGTTGGAATATAAACGATACTTTCAAAACGCACGTCAGAAGTGGGTTTTTACTAGTTGCTCGTGTTTTTTTATATGCATGGGAAAAGGTCTAAAGCCAACACCTAACTAACCAGTGGAAATGCCCTAAGTTTCTTGAAATCGCACGATGTAAAAGGCTCTAACCAACTGTTGACTAAGTCCGAACAATAGGACATCCGCTTAAATTGTTTATCTAACTATTCATCGATCCTCACCGGCAAATACAGTAAGAACCAAGTACGAACCAAGTTGACTGGTAAAGTTGTAGCCGGATCCCGACCAGTTCAGCTTTTCACCTGTGGCCGATCTAACCAACATCTACCTGGCGGTTTACAATAAAGAGGAACTTTTCGACATCTGACCCCATCTTGACCGTCATCGGCATGGCATGAAATCGTTTGCAGAGTCACACACTGCTTCACAGAGACCCAGTTCAACGAAACGGATTGACGCGAAATTTCGCACGCATTGGATAACGGTGATTTCTGCTACGATGGTAAATTCCCGGAAGCAGCGGTAAATGTCATCACTGACGGGTTCTTCTTCATCATCGTCGACAGCATGACATCAGTGTTTAGCACCGATTTTTCACTGTCGTACATCTTAACCATATAAGAACGATACCTTATTTATTTACAATGCTTGACTAGCATTATCTGTGATAATTGTTTAGTAAGCTGAGTGATCTTTTTGGGCATGTCGTTTAGCTTGCACCGGAGGTCGAGAATAGAGGAGACCGATTGGATGAAACCGGTGACTCAGCACTTACTGAAGTGACTGTGCTGAGGAAAGACGGCATGAACGTAGGAGTTAAAATTTCTAGGCCGTATAGTCAAACACCGCATTCCGTTCTGGAAGCAAACGATACTGTCAACTGTAACAAAATTATTTTCTCTAAAACACTACTCAATTTGCCTTTCATTGGTTCCCCTCAAGAGAGATCCCCACTCAGAAAAGGCTACTTTTGGTCAACTTCCCCCCCCCCCAAATAATCTTTCCGGGGGAGGGGGACCACTACACTTACCTCTCTTGAATCAAGCGAGTAATCGTTACTTGAACCTGTTCTTTCATTTTGGTGAAATGCAGTAACAATCAGGTCTCCAGTTGAGCCTGACTGTGGGGTCTTTATATGCTTAATGATCCTACTTTTGAGCCGTTTCACGGGTATGATATCCATTGTCGACCTGAGAGTTAGGTCACATTCGAATTCGACTACCATTGCCTGTGTATGTTGGCTATGTAGCCAAACCCCGGTATCGTAATTAATTATGTTCATATGTGCGTCCCTTAAAATTTGCGAACAAACTGCTTGGACGCAATTGACACATACTGGAAGATGTCGGGCAGCACACCATCTCATATTTCATTTTGTCTTTCAGAGGCTTCTGTTCCCAACGACGAACTGGCACGACTTATTGGGGAGAAGACAAGTGCTGAATCGCAGGTGTCCTTTCTCAATTCAATCATTGTCGATCTGCATAAGAAAAATGCAGAACTGGAAGAACGTGTGCGCTCCATGTTACTTGTTTTGGACACTCCCCAGGCGTAGGTGATTCTTCCAATCTGGCTTGCCAATTTATACTACTTGCGCCGTGCACAAGTCACCCATAATATTATCTTGCTGTTTCCTTCTGATGATAATCGGGTTTAAGTGCCGGTTATATTGGCTGAAACGTGGTTGCTGATGGTCCAACCGTGCCAAGAAGATACGGAAGGACTGAACCGGAGGAAGGTAGCGAGTCCCTGTACTGCGGTAAATCGTCTCACGAGGTGTCTTACTGTCCCCTGCAACAGGGACGTGATAACAGTAAAGCTACTTCCAGGCTACCCTTCCTCTGTTTTCGAAATGGAATGCCATCGGCCGCATGGCGAGATGAGCTCCCGCCAGCTTTGTTGGATGGCGATGACGAATCTTTGTATGTTTCCGTTACTTAAGTGTTTAAACCAGTTCGGGAACGAGAATGTGGTCTAGCCTCCTTGACCAGTCGATCACTGTACTTTTATTAAAAAAACGTACCCAGAAGCGTCAGCTTCAACAATGAGGGTGTGAACTTTACCCCAGCTCTAACGTCAGTACTGAGATCAATAATAGTGCAACGCCTGATGTCACGCGGGACACAATCCCGAGAGTCCCAGGCAGGTTTTCGACCAGGTAGGAGATGCGTTGAACCAGTGTACACGACCAATAACTGAATAACCGATCTACACTTTTTTCCTTAGCCTCTCCATAGACTACTTTTTGGTTCAGGTAGGATGTATAACATGGAAAACTCATTGGTGCGTTGTTCTGTTATTCATAGGCTCGCAGATGCGCAACATACCTAGCCACATTTGGCTTGTGGGTTATAGGGCGGCTTGTTTATGCATTGGAAAAAAGTGCCCGCTTCTGTCCTGTCCCATCTTATCCGATTATTACGGCGACTTTCATTGAAAGGGACGATCGGTAGCATCACTGCGTCGAGTACTTTTACTCGGTAGCGAAGCTCTGCTGATTCACGCCTTATGTGTTCTGAAGACTACCAATGTTTTGGCGGATTTTGTTTACATACTGTTTCGCGTCGATGGCCACGTGTTTACGCATTGGAGGCGCGCCGAAAGTTACCGTATTTGTCAAACTGATCCCTGGAGATATGTATTCAACCGCTCCGATTGCGCTGATCAAGGTTCATTTCATGTATGTTTGCATAGCATCTGTCATATTGTTTACTGGGCTCAAGTGTGGAAAGACGGTAAACGGATGACGTGGCAAAATTTTATGTAGTACTCTGCTGTGGGCTATGCTGCTCCGGGTTTCCGGGCTAGAGCCCCAGGTACTCTGTAGTCTGCCGGTTAGAATCCCCTCGGAATATTAGTCAGTGTTGAAGTCACTACAATCTCCTGAGACCCTAAAACGGAATCAAGTGAGCATATCGTCAAACGAAAAATCTATTTCCCCGTTTCATTCTTTGGCCTGCCTTTTTCATCAGGAAATGTACATACTAGCATGTTCACACTAGCCTGCAGGTGGATGTCCACGATACGCCCGCATGGTGATCTGGAACGTCTAGTCAGATACCTTTACAATGAACGGCTGTTGAGGCTCTACCAAGCTAACCAACTCATACTTTTAAGTAACGGCATTTCGAACACATCGAAGCCGGTCCTTCATATTTTAAGATCCTCTAATGCAGGCTACCGTGAATTCGTGCTGCCTAGCTGCGCTCTTCAACGGCGCGTAAGTGCTCAAGACAATCGAGTTAGGGGGTCGGACTTGGCAGACGTGTACGAATTTTTCAGTACGCAGTTATCTGGGTTGAAAGGGTCGGCTAAACCATTTTTGTTGTATCCCGTCCCTTTCCAAAGGTATCGTCCATTTTTGGGAGATATTGCCGATAGTTTAGGGTGCCGGTTTAACATATGAGATATAATGGTGATTTCTTCATTGGCCACTTCGCTCATTACTCAGAACGAGAGATGGGCAGCCTATTGTGAATTAGAGGAGTAAAAACAGTTTCATCTAATGAGGAGAATTTAACAAACGAAATGTCTCAAACACTAATTAGAAGTGCTTACTAGTTACCTTACAACGACTATCCTGAAGAAGGATGGGCTTGCTCCCTGAAGCACTGCTTATCTTGTCTTTGTTGCGAAAGCGGGATAAACTCTTGACTAGCCTGGTATTAAAATGTTGCATCCGCAAACATTTTTGCGGAAACTCGTTGCAGCCGTATGCAAGAGTGCCAGTATAACTGGAATCGTATACTGTATGTCCTGAGGACAGCGGCTTGAAGGTACGCGGTGACTGGCTTGGCGAGGTCGAAGCATGCCTTTGATGAATAGGTTGAGCCAGATGTGCAACCAAGACCTGGTTCAAATTCATTCGGGCGTGTATACCATTGATTCACCGGTCCCTATGATTTTTTGGGACGATACCTATTTGTTTTTAATTTTATATCGTAAAGTCTAAATGCCTAGTTTATAAAACTATAAAGGTGTGGTAGTTCTATAGAATAAGTCCATAGTAGTGGGTTTGATCACTCCATCTAAATTCTCGGGAAGTTTAATTTATCGTGTGGTTTGAACACCGATAAGTCTTCAGGCTACACAGTGCGTCCAATTCCACACATTTATTCACACTAACGCGGTCCCATTATGTAACCTTTCAGTTTTCAATGGTCCAGTTTTCTTATATATTCCTGTGAACATTACTCGTATGTGTCTTATTGTCTTATTTCGTTTAGTGAGTTCTACTTTTTCGTCTTTTCAGGAAAACTCCCGCCGCTGCTCCGGCGCCAAGGCCACCCCGTCCTTGGTGTGATAACTGTCTCGTGTTTGATAGTCACGAAACTGAGAACTGTCCCCGAGTCGTCGAAAATGGCACTTTGCACCCGAAGAAACGCGTGTCCCTCCAGAAAATCGAACTAACTGAGCGAATGTACTGCGATATATGTGGCGTATTCGACAACCACAACACGGAGGACTGTACGAATAACGAGACATTTTGAATCGGATCGTCGTATTTCGAGACGCACGGTGTGCTTACAAAGCGATAACTCTTCAGATGGATACAAAATCAAATTGAGGCTTCATTTATGCCTTGCTATTCGGATACACTTCCCACTCTACCTTTTGTAGGCATCGACTACTTCATTGGAGGCATGCGTTATAGTCGCTCGTTTCATCAATAAACTCAGTCAACGTTTTTGACACCTATACGGTGCTTATCCTGTACAGACGTTGTTTTGCTTTCTAACTAATAACATGTATAAGCTGTTCGAGTGGCTCCTACATTCGCCCACCGCCTTTGATGTGGACTATACACATGCATCAGATATTGCACATACCCCTTCGTTTCTTCTCTCTCTGTCCCACACACGCACATTGTGCTATGCATTCTTTGATGCCCTCCGAAAGCAGTCCACCTGCTTACATAGTTACGTGGTCATGGTTGCACGATTTACATATCAATCGCCGTTTTTTATTCAGTGTCGGTTCGGAAGTTTGCAAACCATTCGTGTACCGCCACTTTTCTCGGCCGTAACCCTCATCCTCCATGTATCTGTCCCGTGTCTTCGTGCGCCGCATCATCTCTTTCAATATCCTCTGGTTGTTTCCTAATGTACGGTTATCACACCACAGAACACATACACCAGTTTTATTGGAAGCGATCAACGTCTTTGTTTGTTTTGCCATTTGCCGTCCTCATCCTGCTGGGTTTTTAATCGACAAAACACGAAGTTTGAACATGTACTCGTGAGATTTTGGACATGGGTATTGTGAACCATGCAACTCCCATGGACGGACTGTCTGGGGCGCCAGTCTTATTTAGGCTAGTACATGGTACGGTGCTGCTATGTGCCGACATCTATTTTATTATATTGTATATTGTTGGGCTTTCCATCGAGAGGTTTTTCAAATGTCTAGTGATCGTTGCTTGTGTTGTCGCACCCGTCTTTTTTTATGTCAACCGCCACCAACCTAGGGATCCAGCTAAATCTGGCGTACAGACGGACGGCTACGCGCCTGCATTAGACACAGCCGTGTTAGCTTGTTAGTTTGTGTCTGTAGACGTGCTGGAACACTTCGTGTGTGTGATACCGCGTACTTCACAAGGAATAACCACTTTATGGACACACTAAAATGCATAAGATTACACAAGGTATTTTTGTGTGCGTTTTACTGCAAGCTCAAACTGATTTGATGCCAAACCAGGAGAGGTTGCGCGGGAGCGCAGCTTGCAAGACGTAATGTACACTTTATTGAATAATGTATGGTAACTTGTTTTGCACTCTTATTAAGGGTGCCGCTGGTATCAGAATAGCTGTACCCGGAAAAGTGTAGAAATGGGACGCTGTGTCTACATTTTCTGCGATTTTGGCTGTGTCGGCCAAGGTCCATCGGTGGTTTTTCACAGAATCTCAGGAAGGGACAACAAATGCGGTGCAGTAAATTCAACGGTGAAAATGAAAGCGTTATTCCAAAAACAAGAATAGGTTCACAACAGGCTGCCTAACAATCATGAGGACAGAAAGAGCCATTTTCCCCGTTTATGTACACTACCCTCAATATTAATCTTACCACAGACTAGCAAAAATTGCAGTGAACCGGGTGAGCAGTGGATCATGTTTGAATGTTGAGCAGACTTTGTTCTTCGCATAAATGTCCTTCACTCTTCAATACGGATGTCACAATCCACGGATTTCTATATGTGCAAAATTTCCGCGCTTTATATGTTTGGTTTCGTGGCAGAAAGTTGGATCGTACATACAGTTTTCAAAGTACTTGGATAAATACCTTACTCTTAACGGGCAAGATGGTTAAGTGGTTAGAGCGCGAGTTTACTGAACGGAAGGTCCGTGGTTCGAACCCGACCTCTGCCTCTCGACTTCCCCTGTCTGGGGTTGGGCGAACTGACAGTATCCCAGCCCTCCTCCTTCTGGTGGCATGGCAGTTAGGCACCGAAAGGCTGTTACAGCTGAACGATTTATTACTTCAGAGAAGAACCGGACCGCCCTGGCTATGGAGATAGCAGCACTAAGTGGGACAACCTCAGTAAAGTGCATTTCACACAGCATGCAGTAGAACTTGATGTTTTGGCTCGTCAACGTGAAGTAATTTTGTGTCTTGTTCTCTGAGTCCTCGATAAACTGTCTGCTGAGCCGGATGTAACATTTTTCGAAAAAAGTTGGGCCATACGGTTGCCTTGCGTGATACAAGAAAAAACTGGTCTGGCTGCCACTACTGTCTGTTGCTACTCCTGAGACGGCGTAGGTAGATAACTAGGAGCCCACAGTAACCAGTTAGTTGAAGTCGCTGATATGTTAGAACGTAATGGTAAAAGCGGCTTACAGGAGAACCGGAATGCGAACCATCTTCTATGTATACACCAGTATTTCTGAAAACCTCTTCTGCTCTTCTGTTCCAGGTGAGTCTCTCGCAAAACCAAATTTGTTTGCAAATGAGTGTATTTCGCTAACCTCTTCCGCTCCTTCAACCCGACCAGTGTAGTACACAATCAAGTGGATAGCTGATGCACTACTCCGGTATAGTGCGATGGTTTCGCAGAAGTTGGGATCTTAACGTCTGAAGAACATCCCGGGATGACTAATGAGGCTTGTGTTCTACAGTGACAGGACTTAGTAAGCTATAGGATTATTAAGCAGATCCATTCAAAAGGCCCAGAATATTTTTTATTTCAGCCTTACGCGGGTCTCCTTGGGTGTAGGTGGTTCTGTTCCGCAAAAAATGCAGCGTAAATGGGTTGGACCCCCAGTTTGACTTCGTAATTTGTGTACTGGTCAATTATCCCCCAGAGGAACAATATCGTAAATTAGCACAGTGAATGCGATGTGATAACGAGAGGTCCTACCATCTGAATAAATTAGTGAATCAAGTTAGAAATTTCAACAATGAGGCTGGCTTTCAAACATTCATCATTGAACTTAGCGTGGCGATAGTTCATGTATTGCATTTTAAGCAAATAGTTGCCAACAAACGCAGACATGATGCTACAAACATGTCTCTTCAACTGTACAAAGTCTCAGTTTGGCAAACTTAAGTGGAATTTCCAAGGTTTTTCATTCTCCTACGTCACTGATAGCCTGTTAATGTATTTTGAAAGTAAACGTTGCATTGGAATTATGAAAAGAAACAGATAGCATTATGAGAGTGCCTTGCTGGTTCCGTCGATGGCTGATTTTTGCTACCCTCATTTTGCACTCTGTTTCGGGTATGCCAAATTAAAGTCCATTCAAGCGTGCGAATTTGTGTCTCCCATGCTTGGGTGCGAAAACCGAGTCCGTCTTGGTAAAAATGTAGCCGAAATATCAGAGGAAGGTGAAAAACCCCGTGATTGTCGGATACACTGTATCATACAATAAACACACTGAACACAAAAGTTCAAAAGATCAATAGACAAGTTTCTTTATGAGTAACCTTCAACTACCCGAACTACTCAAAATATTACGCCCTCCAAGAGTCGTGTGTCTCATCCAAGTAACGGTGTCAAAACACTGAGAAAGTGTGTTGCGTCACAGCACCAGTGTGTCACTGATGGATAAATCATCCGGGCATTACTGCTCGGTTCAATATAAGCGAGCCTGGTCGATATCTTCTTTTGTTTCCCCGTGAAGTTTTCTTCTTGCGTACGTAATCACAAATAGCCGAGTAGTACTGCTTTCCTTTCAGGGGTGAGTTGATTCAATAATAAGACTTAGTTGTCATATTTTCGCGTGACTCAGGCTGGAAGCTACACTCATCCAGGGGTTGATGAAGTGTGCAATGTGAGTGTTCATGTATGAGTGTTCATGAGTTCATGAGTGTTCCTGTTTATTTGTGGAACATCGTTTTCTCCAACGTGAGCGCGAATAAGTTACCCAAGTGATAATACGTGTACTCAAACGGACAGCTGGGCAAAACCGATTTTAGTAAACAAAAATATCCTTTTATAGGACAACCACAATAAGCAGCTCATCACCTCTGTTGATTTGTTACCTGACCAACAGCCTTTATCAGTTAACTTGACTGGTGGGTTTTTGCGAAAGTACAACGCACGATACACCAGAGGGCATTTCACCTCTATGGTCATTACCTTGTAAATGGCGATAAAGTACCATCGTTATTCACTGCCCCACTTTTTCTCTTCTCCCCATTGTACGGGTTGAGTTACCTCAAACGGGAGAACTGTGCAGCTTCTGTTTTTACCATGGTACTGGGATCCAAATGATATGAAGCAGAATATTCCTGTGACTTGACCAATGTTTCTCCAATGATAACGCATCTCAGCTTCGGGTGAAACCTATTGTCGATTGGTACTGTGTTGGCGCTGTCCGGTAAAGTGGAATCGTTCAATGTTCGTTGTTGAATGAAACCCATAGCCTTTTATGGGTTTATTTTCACGTCTGTCTAAACAGCTCCACAATGCGGTTGCTATATCCATTTAGTAGCTATTGGCCGTGTTTAGGCAATGTGGGAAACCCAAATTACTCACTTTTATTACTGTTTACAGAGGTACCTTTATCTCTAACATTCTGTCTTGTGGGGAGCTGTCCCTAAATGGGATCCAGTAATAAAAATTCTGACCGAAAGCAATCCTTCTGTCGAGTGAGGATTGCAACTGGAATCAGCTTGTGAGGAATTCCAGTAATCTGTTTATACTTACTTGGCCACATTACAAGAAGCAGAGTGAAATCAGACACACATCAAACCATAAATTCGTGCAATTCCAGATTTCATTTACACGGTGTCCATTGATTTCTCCTTCTGATGGCGGTCGCGTCGATGCCTGGCTGAACGCATCCAGTACAAAAGCGACTCACCCTCCCTCAAGCGCACTCATCACAGTAGCAGAGAAAACAACCTCTATTAAGTGGATTGCCGGAGTGAGGTTAGGAAACGGGATGTGCTTTGGAGTTGGTTGAGTGATATTTCGCTGACACACCAAATAACGTCTCGCTTGTCTGTCATCCTGTCCATCCGAACGACCAAAAGGCAGGCAAGCACAATTAACTGCACCCAACTATAGTTAGATACCCACTTAGCTTCGAGAGGTTCGATTAGAAAACTCACAAACAGGTCCAACTCTCGCATCTGTGTTAACTTGTGCACGCAGACGGCATTCGTGATCGCTTACCGAGTCGAAAGCAGCTAGTAGGTCACGGCCGCGCGAAATTGGGTGGAGATTCGCATGGGAGCTCTTCATCCCATGCGTATGTGTCGACCACTTGTTGACGGATATTCGTTTACCCGAAGTTCCGAGCCCATCTGGTGAAAACCTCAGTCGGGCCGTGCATGCGGTCAACTAACAGTTATGGTGGAATTGGGGACAAGATTAAATTTTGACAGCTCCGTCTCGACCGTTCTTGGCGTTCTATTCGGAGACAGGTTGAACTGAGTGAAGAGAATCTATAAATTCCGTGAAATATTCGGCCTTACTCGCAAACGAGTTGTACGCTGTCAGTGTAACAGACAAGTCAACCTTTGAAAAGTGAACTGGTGCTATGAGATGTGACGTACATCGAAATAAGTCGATATTTGAAACTTTAATTCCCTAGGCGGGTCTTAATAAAGTATGGGGAATTAATGGAATTTTGACGGAATCACTTACGAAAGGAAATGATGCAGCAGTCTTACAACCTCAAAATAGTTACAATCAATGTAATCTTCATGGTTGGTGAGGGCCCACTCTGATGTATTGCTCTTCCTCTACGGCGACCCTTCTACATTCTAACTATACTCTCACCTGTGCCAACTCACTGGAATATCCATTCCATTGTGCCAAAAGTCTACTTCCCCAGCCCTTAGAGCGACCAGTTTTTCGCATAGTTTTGAATGCCATCCCCACACACAAGTGCATCACTGGTGCATGGTCTGACCAGTTAAGTTGCACGTTCTCCAAGGATAAAGTATGGCAATCATATCACGTTTTATTTGGGAGTTTGTCCGGTCAGTAAAGCCAATCTGTGCTGTAAAGCAGAGAAACATTGTAGAAATGTTTCATCCTTACCTTGAATCATCAGCAGTGCGCATCTCACTAAACTCAGAGCGTTCCGAAAGCGCAACCTTCCGAACAGTAGTTGAACACTGGGAGAAAATAATATCAATCGAAAATCCCGAAATCTCCTCATACTACCATCAATCATATCGCTGAAATATATGCAATACAAAATGTGCACAAAAAGCGATAAATTAATCTGACGAGTCCTTCCCCTTTTCGTGTGGACTAATCAGAATAATTGCGCCGGGACAGTGGGAACTCTGTTCAAAAGAGTGTGATGAGAATGTGGATTCTGCAGATCGCGCAAAGACCTAAAACTAATGAAAAAAGATGCAACTCTCCATCGGAGTGTAAGCTTTCACTTGAGAAAACACGACGGTTGTATCATTACAATACAAGGAGTTTTCGAAAGCTGCACGAAATTCTATGTATTGGCTGGGAAGATAAGAGGTTGTTGTGTACTAGATCGGAGTTACTTTATAATACCACATTTTTAGTCGTCATACGAGAGAAAAAGTTTTAGATAAAAAATTCAACTGAATACTGCATGTGGAAGATGTAAATATGCGGACTGCTATGAGTTAACGAAGGTACTGAGGTTAGGGATGCATAACAAATGAATCCGTTTGAAAATTAACACTCTTTACAGGCAGTCGGACTGGCAATTTGTTAGGAATTTTGGTTTTCGCACTTCTTAATACCTTTGTACTTGTCTTTTGTTGTAGTTACTTAGAATCAGGAACTATTGTTGACGGGTGATAAAGTACAGATATCAAGCAGCTGGATTGTTTGAGCGAACATCACCATTAGTACTGTCGGCCACTTCATGTCCGTTCTCATGAAGCTAACTAACTGGCTGCAAAAAATGCGGAAAATCGAGAATCCGCATCTCATCACAGATAGCATTGTTTAGTTGAGTGGGCGCCTCGATCATGTGAGAATCTCTTTAAACCATTTCAAGAGAGAGGGTGGACATAGTAAACAATGGGAGTTCACGTGCCTTAGTGAAAGCTCTGGACAGAATAGGCACAACACCGCTTTGCACGACATCATCATCCTGACCTTTCCTCTGGTTCAAGGCCTATATGAAAAGAATGATCTTTTTGGGAGGCGCTCGGGAACATTAGCCTTTTTTATTGATTGAAAGCAGTCTACCAAAGTGATTGCGCTGAAAGCGCTCTAGTCCACTTTGCCTCATTTGCATAAAGTGAGCTTTTGTCCTTGTCAACCAAGATAAATCAATAAAGTGGTCGTCTCAACCATAAATCTTCAACCATAAATTGGACAGGACTGCCTAAAAGAACTGATCAACGGCCTTCCATTATCCATAACGTACACGGTACATTGACCGAAAATGGCCGCGTGTGCTGCCGATGTTTTCTCATTGCCTGCGCAGAGGATTCAAAGCGTTTTTTTAAAGCAGTATGAGGCTTTACTGGTGCACCAATATTCAGTAAGGTTTTATTAAACGGATCGACTGAATTGTGGTATTTAGACCGGTGACTTCGCTAAGATTCTGGAAGAATATCTTCCGTTATTAGTGTGAACCCATGGAACTGTGTAGGTAACATTAATTTCGATTACGTTTTGTACTGTTATTTTTTACCGTTGGGAGAAAATATTACTGTATGAAAACTTGCCATGTGGTCTGGATTTACGAAAGCCAGTCAAACATTTGGAAATGACTTCGCCTAACATTTAGGAAAGAATAAGATCGAATGAGTTCATGACATCAAGTTTATGAAGTTAAAAAGGCGATATACTTTACACATTCTGGTTGACGGATGGTGTTAGTCGTCGAAAATATGCGAATGAGTAAACTCTAGCACGACCAGAAAAGGTTAACTTATAAGAAAACGTAAACGTACAAGTAATTTATATGCGTTCCCTGAGTGGTAGGAAACACTGAGCGTTGCGTTGTATAGAGAATGTATACTGTCTGTTGTAACAAACCGACATGCCGGATTCCCTCATAACTTAGACACCTTAAGTCACCTGGAACGGGAAACCTAAAACCAGGATTCCTCCCACACAGTTCAGATTTGTCACAGAATAATTTCAGCTGAATGATTTACCAGTTGCACCACAGTGCACATTTCATTGCAATCAGTAGCTTCTGTGTTGTCGATTGGCTGAAGTTTTAAACGTTTCTTTCTGAACAAGATGACATTTATGGACATCTGCCGGTCACATCTGGGGTAGATGTCGCAAAGCCGACTTTGCGGACATTTTTTCTTTTTCGTGTGCACTTTCTGTGCCCGTATGTTTGCACTGACTTCGCATGAATAGATCAACCATCCTCAGAGCATCTGTCTATAACAAATGTGTCATTATAATTGATCCTATACGATAGCGCATCGAGCTATCGTCTGGAAAAACCCGTCACAGTCATCTCATCTTTTGTGAACAAATCTTCGGTATCTTGAACCACTTATAAATACCCGTGGCCTGTGTCTGGTGAGGAGGGCATCCATAACTTTCCTTGAACGTTTAAAATGACGCAGTGTGGCCGAATTTAAGTTCATTTGAGGTGCACTTACCGCAGACGATCACACTATCCACATACAAGTAAAGCCACTTTGTACATAATTTTCAGGATAAAACCTCGTAACTTTCCATAAATTACCACGACAAAATTTTTAGGATGATGGCAAAAGCTCGAAATTTCCCTATAAAGCTTTCACGTAGATCGAATGCATGCATGTTTCGATAAATATCGGTATGAAAATTAAGCCGCTGTTGGCGGATGACTCGGCTGAATGTCATCAGAATCTCGTTTATAGTATTTCTCAAGTGAATATGTTACCAACAAGCCGTTTTATGTCCCAGCTGGAACGATATTCAAGAGGTTGAAGTGCTTTTTATTATTACTGATAAGGTCGCGCCCAAGGGGCTCATCGGTTGGGCGTATTTCCCGAACCCTCATCAACCCTATTCCTACTTGAACGCACTTTGTCCATGACTTTCATCAGCCTTATCGCAAGTAGTGAAATGCTCACTGTGGGGCGTGTAGACTCGACGTCCGTGTTACAGGCTTGATACCCTCTTGGACATCTTTGCATGGAGCATCTTCACTGAGCATTTTACTTTGGTGTTATAATCGCAGTATCAAACAAAACCTTTAGGGAAACCGTGCAAAAACATGCAAAACAGGAATAAAGTGTAAACACTTACGTGGTATTCATATACTATGTTGGCTTGAAGGTACCTAACATCTCCAGTATCCTGGCGGAACACCTATTGTTTTCGAAAACGAGGACAGTCATTACAGCCAAACTGAGAATGAAATTCGAATAAGATGGAGGAAGAATTTAACTTGGAGGTGTCCAGAAAATTTTAAGTGATTATGACAAACACAAAAAGTCAAATCGAAGGGGCTCGAAGTGCCCAATGGGATCACCTCGTTTTCCTTATGTCGAGCCATCAATCAAACGAAGGGCGATCAAAATTTCACAGATTTGCTTGAATGTATTTGGATAGCAAACATTCATACGATACTGTAACGCTGACTACTCGATTGGACGGCATAGCTATTCCAAAACCGGACAGACGTTACATCCATATTGTCGATTTTAATAGACTGCATGAGCTAATTTCTTTTATGATATTTTGCATTGAAATTAGGCGGAAGCCAACGCTTCTTCTCCTACGCAACAATTTCTAACCCCAATTCCGTTGTCCGCCTTTGGAACTAATGAATCTGCAATAACGTCACATGGGAAGAAAAAAAGACTTCTCAAACCAGCAAACTTACTGACAGTTTCTTCTGCACTAGAGAGCGAAAATCGGTTTTGAATTTGCTCAATCGAATTTCATTCAGCATCACACCGATGAGCTACGAAAATTTACTCTTGAAATGTTAACAGAAGAAAGCTCTGGAATGTTTACCTTTAGAACTAACACTGTTAGCCTACATCGGAAGGGACACTGGGAGAGATCAAAATCCTCACTCACGTGGATGCTTCTTCACTTTAGATGTGACTGTTGTAACTACATGGCACAATCGACGGATAGGAATAATTGGATTCAGTCTCATTGTTTGCTACGGAAATTTCCCTTCATTTGGAATAAATGCCCATATATGTATTAATTTCGCCTTTCGGTGACTCGGTCAGTTAAAAGGAACATTACGAACCTGCGTAATCCACATCAACTATTATCTCGGTTGCCGCAAGCAAATACTCTTGCGCTACCAAACTAGACCGGAGTGAGAGCCACAAGACAATATATTTCATCGCTAAGGTGGATTCTAACATAACCAGGAAAACAGCTAGTATTATTCAAAACTCGATAAGAACATTGAATGCTTCCAAGTTGCTTCACTCCATATTCACTCGACGTTTCATCAGCGGTGCCTTCTAAAGAAGGGTTTTACGCGCACAATCTAGGTTAAATTACGGAGCAAGTTCACTTCAGCCAAGAGAGGTCGGCTCATGTGGCAGGATGTAGACTCGGCGTCCTGCACATTATTGGCCATACATCAGGGTTTTTCGACCTGTAAATGCCAGTCAACTGTAATGTGGAGTTGTGGAGCAAGTTAACATTTGGAAAGGGACAGGAGATCACACCTCTATGGTTTTGAAAAGTTTGCCGTTAGAAGGGATTGTAGTAGGAAAACGTTTGTTTCACTCTTATTGTCTCCTCAGGAATGAATACTGAACTAGATAAAAACACACGGAATTCTCAGGTTTCATGCAGCGCGGGCACGCCAACTGCACAAAGTAAGGTCCTGTTCAAAGCTTTTGCCGGTTCTGTTTTACATCATTTAAGTCCACAAAGACTCGTGCAATTCACAGACGCCATTTTGCGGCGGTATTTAAAACAGGTTATATGATGCTCATCCAGCTCAATTTGGCGAAAGCAGAATTGGTCTAGTCTTCTTGTGATTACTGCCGAACTCTTTTGGGTAACCGTGCGTTATGAGTATCTGTTTCGGAAAGCATTCTTCGCTGGTGATTTATCCGTGACCTATTTGTTTCTGGTTCAGTGAGAGAAGTTTCGTCTACATGGGTGAGTATAAGGCTGGAGATACTAACCACCCCTTGTGGTCTCACAGGGGATCGAATGGTGTAGAGTTCTGTCGGGGTGTTCAGTTATCAAAATATTTCAGAAAGCCCATGCACCACTGGATTCGCTTTTTTTAGACAAACAAAGGATCACCCGAATAATGCGACAAAATTCATCAGAATTGGTAGTTTGTACGTCTGGACGTCCTATGGACAGTCAAATAGAAATATAGAAACCCAACAAAGTCATGGATTAGTGTCTCGAGTTTTCCCTGGAACTGGCTTTACACTACTGCGTAAAAAAATACATCGCACTTCATTGATTGTTGCTGTAGGCTTGAATTATAGACGGGACAGGCTACACTTTCAGGTGTGACCAAATAAGGACAATTCTGTCCTCTCGTTGCTGTGCTAAAATACCCGAACATTCGTTTGCCTAATTGACATCTGACTATCAGGTGCCCTGGGGAGAGCGGTGACTGGTCCGATAAAAATTAAAAAACCAACTGGTTGTCCCAGTTAGTCAGAAGCTCATTTGGGTCAAACTTTTGCATTTACAATGATCATGCTCCAAAAAGAACAATCTATGGGAGTTCTCTCAAGTCCGGAATGGCTGGTCCTCACCACGTTCAAGCCCAAAACACTTACCAAACCATCCAGTGTACATTTCACTATTGGTTTGTCACTGAACTTTGTCTACTTTTTTATTTTATTTTATACTTGTCTATTTCACACAGGCCTAGTATGCTCGAATGAAATAAGTATGGATGGCAATCATTGTCATTTCAGTGATAAAGATCCGGTAGGTTCAGTCAACTTCACCCCTGCTGTTGATAAGCTTTTGTAACCGTCATGTCCATGGCAGATTTGTACGCATATGCAACGTACCACGGCTCAGAGATATCTGTGTTATAGGTCTTCACCACATAATGCACATAGCACTGAACGAAGACCGTAATCCGACAATCCAGCTTTTTCCCGCTGTTGAGTGCATAATGGTTTACATAGCCAGCATGGTGGGTTAAGGGAGCTCACCAAAGGAGGTGTCCTTTCTGTGCTCGTCCAAATCGCGTTCGATTAAATTTTATCAAGATTCTACAAGTATTTGCTAGAAAGTGGGAATACTAGCAACAGACAGGCTTGTTTTTGTGATCAAATTCTACGTTGACGCTCTGACGTGTTTCACTTTCTGCTACGGGAACCACCAGTTTCCGCGCCATTTTGGGCCCTGTATTTTTGGTCAAAAGGTATTTTTTATTGGTTGCGGATGATTTGGGTTATCTAGCAAAATTGTGAATTTTCAAACAGTCAATGGAGAAATTGTTTTTTTTACAAACCTTAGTACTTAGTAGTGTTGAAAACAACCTAGAAAACGGAAAATTTCGTTTGTATTGGAGAGTTGGTCGTGCTCAGGGAGTAAAACTACCCATAGCGCGCACGACCATAACAGGGAATCACTTAACAGGAGGTTCTCCGACCGATTGGTTGCTACGTCTTCGAGAAAGTTTTCGTCTCGTATGTACAGAGAAGCGAAAAGTTACAAGTAAGGAACACATCTCTCTTTAGAGGAGACACCTATTTGACTGACAAAACCCCCTCTCTTGTGCGGTGGTTCCTTTCCAGCTTACTCGGTTATTTCTATCGTGAAGATTTTTGGCGCACTTCCTGCCACAAAACTCTGTCACAGGTATTCCCAGTATTTTTCGCCCTATCTTCCAAGATTCTGAAGCTTACTGTTCTACATTTCGATGATAGATTCACTCCCTGGGCAAAGAGACCATTCTCTGATATGAAAGCATTTTTGGTTTCTGCCTGCTAAGATAACCTTCACGAAAAGACAGCCAGATGTTGCGGTTGAAGCCATTCGTTTAGCCACATACAGCAAGCAAACTATTGGTAACTTTTTGCTAAACCCATCTAGCTCTTGTGATGTTTGCTGTAAACCCAGCAACCATTTTCCAAGCGTTTCCGTAACTTAAGAGCAGGCTTTATGTGCATATTCTGTAGGGCCGTGCATTTTGGGTGATCCGATTGGCCTGCCAGTATTCATCACCTACATATTTATATGGCTGAATGGAATAGTGGTTGAGAGTTCCGTTTCTTCCGTTTATGAAGTGCATCATTACTGGAAGACAGCTTATGCCGACTTATCTGAAGCACAATAGCCAGACGTTAGAAGGTGTCTGGAAAACAGAGCTCCCTGTTGGTTAACGGCACAATCCTGTCCCAGTAAGAACCCGCTGTCCATCGGAGCTTAGCTTGCGCAATCTTGTGCAACTATGTCATGTACCGAAGTATTATTCATTAGTTGTTCGGTGCTTACAGTACTCCAAAGCAGGAAGTGGGTCTGTTTTCCTATCTAGACGACCATCTGAATAATAAGTTTGTTGTATTATTCCGGACGGTATTGTCGACATTTATACCAAAACCACCCCTAGTAAAATCTTTGTACACACTGAGCGTTATTCTCTGCAGACACTCCTCCCTCAAGTGGTAGTTACCAAACAGAAAGCACTGTATCATTCTGTTCTCTGCCATTTTCCTAATACGAGCTACAGATACCTACCCTATGGTCTATTGAAACAACCAAAGTTTTGTCGGTATTTGACCCAACACACCGACTTATGTTTTTTTGTCATCTTTTGCAAGCTGAGGTGCGAATTTCGCTCGAGTAAAGAGTCAGTGCTGATGAACGTCTAATGGATGGCTGTGGACGAAATCCAGGCTTTTGTTGTAGACTTTTCAGTTTAGATACTCACCGAATGAGCGCCGTGTAAGATATCCGCACAAAAATGCACGGACACCATTCACCCACACTGTTAGTCGAGCTGTATTATTTCATGTCCTGTTCTGCATTGGTACACATACGTAGCAAAGAGAAGTTATATAATTCCCATCACACTTAGCTGCGACTTACGCAACTTTGCCACAGTGTATTCGCATACATATGGAATGCAGCCAAAGCCTCCCAGGTTGTTTAAAATTCGAGAGTAAAATAGCTATCATTCGAATCTTCACAGCAAATTAAATGTTGACAGTTTCTCATCAATCTCATTGGTACTCCAATGAAGACAATAAAGTTGACAACAGGTTAATCTGCAAATGAATGGATTACTCCACCCAAGTTAAATTTGGTGGTCAAAATGGAAGTAAGGCTGATGGTAACTCCGGGGCCAGGCCCGAAGGACAGCAAAAACGGAGATAGGGTGTAATGGGTAGTATGTCGTGTCCGATCATGCTGTTGAGTGATACGAATTCCTGAAGATCTCAACAAAACACTATGGGTAATCAGTTCAATGCGGTGCTTGTAAGTGGGGTGTCATACAATCAGACAATTAACGCCAACATTTCGGATTTGTGGGGAACCCGGGGCAACCAACCCGGGGCAACAAACCACTCACAGGCCGGAATAAGGAAAAGCCAGCACAAGTCCAGCTGACTTAGACGCGTTTGGCAGTACTCAGTATCCATTATTCAGTATTCGGATGATAGAGGACAGCATGTAATTCGTTTGAGTTTCGTCACCATATTTGCATAAGCAATATCTTCGCTGTAGGTGGGGTTAGAGAGAAAGGACGGATGCTAAGTTTGCATTGCTGTCGGGTCGAGTAGCTGCTATGGTATGTAGACACAAATGGTGATTATAGGCTAGAGATGGGCGTTAAGTTGAGGTGAGTAGTCAAAGGGTCAGAGGAATTTTTAACCCAAGCATATGCAAAATATATTGGGCAAAATAACTAGTGTTAATGAGGTCTATGAGTTTTGAGAAATATGTTAATGGGACACAGTGAATTAGGAAGGCATCACCAAATTCAAAACCATAGCCGGAACTCCGAAACCGGTGGTGTGACTCTGTATTACCGGCGCCATTTCATCATAATACATAGATCATATTTTGACCAAAGAAACTGGTCGAAAGACCAGGTGGTGTTTTAATGCATGCTAAGACAAGTCAATCTTCGACAAATAGATAAGTTTTGGTTTTCATTGGAGACTCACCTGAAAACTAACTGAATTTGTCGTTTATGATCTGCTCTCGTTCAACCGAATTTGGGTACCAGGCCTTCTTCTTCTTTCAGCTCCTCAGATATTCCAGATCTCACAATACATTGTATGGACCAAATACACTACACAAACGAGAGAATCAGCTGGGTTCCAGGTGAGTCTCTCGCAAAACCAAAGTGATTTGCAAATGAGTGTATTTCTCAAATACACTACACTTGAAGCTGCAAAAGACTGCCGGTTTCACTTTTATTCGTACTCATCAGGTAGGCGCACTCAGCGAGTTTCCGTCGACTTTTGGGTTCTACCTGAGCCGGTCGGATGGAAGCCGAATCAACTAAGAGTCACGACAGACACCTTTTTTCACACCCGCTTATATGCAAAGTGAATAGGAGACTCCAAGTCCTATTCAACTTTGTGAATCCCATAGATAACATTATTTTATTGGTGAGTGGAAGTCACTCGTGGAATTTAAGGGGAGGGGGGGTGCGCGCATCCTCGAAAGTGGACAGAAGCATCCCGTTCTTGGAGTTGCCGTCGCCTGGAAGGAGTTAATGGCTCAAGTCATAGGTGTCCATTGTTCGGTAAGACCGAAATATAGCGGAAAGCAAACCGGATACTGTCTTGCTGTGGGAATATTGACATAAAAAGCCATCAAGTGCCCAAATTCAGTCGAACAATAAGAGATAATAGGCGAGAAATTCAGCTGGGATTCAGGTGGGTCTCCTTTGAAAAAAAAACTTGACCTGTGTTTGTCCAATTTCATGCAATCTGATTTCAAGTGGAAAAGAAGTTTGCCGAATTGTCAGTGAGTGGGAGCACCTGGTGAAACCGAACAAGGGCAAAGCCGGTCGTGCACTCTTCAACAATTTTCCGCGAGCTTATTTTCATTTTGTTAGGTGTCTACTCTTTGACCTGTGGCAGCTGCGTTGGCTTCGTTCAGTTTTTCTGGGCTGTTTTGGGTATGCGTTTTTTTCGATCCTTAATATACCGTGTGTGCTATTTTTGGCTATCTGTTAAACAGATAGTTTGTATAACTGCGTCATACTCGGCGAAAGATGCGTGAATGCCTGAAATTGCGTATCGTGTTCTTTTCTGCATGAAAACAATTCCAGGCATAATATTCGCGCCTTGGGCAATGGCTTTTGTCTTTTTGAACATTTTTGATAGGACCCATGGTTAGTTAGGAGACTGACTCGTATATCTCAGTCTTCCCGTGAGTACAAGTGCTACGCCGTGCTTGTCACTGTGTTTATGCGAACACTATTCTCAGTCTGTATGACTAATTTCTCCTCATCTAGAAATCATCTGTTTTCTGAGAGGCACTTCATCTTTTTCGAGTCGGATTGCTTTCTGCTCTTTTTGAAGACCTCTTTTCTGGAGACCTTACGCAGTCTCTCTGATGAACCGTTCAAACCTAAGCTAGTTCGTACATTATCCTCGAGCCGCGTGCCTGCTCTTTTGGTTAAGACCTGACTTTATCAAGAGAACATACCATGCTGTGTTAAGCACAGTGTAGACCCCAAACAAAACTGTAGCCATGGCTCTTCCTGTCGAAGATACCAAATGTACTTAGTTATATAGAGCTCCACTGTTGTACAGAGCCAACGGGCATTGAGTGGTTTAATCACATATTAGTTTTCTGAGACGATACACTGAAGTTCTTTGCCTTAGATGTCAGCCTTCATGATTATTCGTTTGACGAAATCTGGGTTATCGCTGACTCATTGTTCATATTAACGAATTCAACTATACGGAATATTTGCTCGACAGTTCTCCTGCTCCCCACATTCCAGTTTCCCCCTTCCAGTTTCGTCACTTTTACGCTGGGCGCTGCCATGGACTGACTCCCAAGCTGCTGGATAAAATGTTTACTAGCATCACTCAAATGGACTTGGATGACCGAATTCGGCAATAGCATGCGCCAAATGCGAGTTACTATGGCAAGGCCTAGTATAATTGTCCTCTAATGCGAGACTTCTCTTTTTTAAGGAGATTTACTCCTTTTGACGATCAATAGGTGCGAGATACTTTCCAACATACCCAGAGTTGTTCTTTGCAAAATTCGGCTATCTCCTTCAAGCGTAAGGTGTATTTTGATGAGATAACATGTATGCACAGTCTCAAGAAAGAAGCTGGTAGCCAATTTGAAGGCGCTAAGGCAGGGATTCTAACCCAGGGCGTCGAAACTGAAGTCCGCGATATTTACCCGTGGGCCGGGGTCCGGTCAATCATACATCATACTTCGTAGGTAACGTGGAAATCTTGAAGTTCCACTAAAGATTTTATACCACACGTGACGTCTCAATCGATGCTGAAATAAAAGGGACACTGTATATCTGTTTCATCCTTATTTGTGCGTGTGTTTCATATGCATCTCACGTAACTCGAGGGAGATAGGAAGTCTATTCTTGGTGCCCCGGCATAACACGAAATCATTTGCAGTTATAATTACACAGCATCACAGAGACCCAATTCGGTTGATGCGAAGTTTCGCGCGCCCTGGAAAACAGTTATTTCTGCTGCGACAGTAAAGGTCCGGAAGCAGAGGTAAATTTCATTACTGAGTAATTTTTCAGACCTGTACTCGTCACACATCAGATGAACTGGTTTATCTCTATGGTTGTGATACCTACAAGATTCAGAGGTTGCCTTTCAGTTATTATTAGAATATGACATCTATAATGCTGAAGTGGTAAACATAGGGTTAACAGAGAATCTTTAAAAGTGACGTAAGAAAGAAAAGAGCTGCCCACTTAATGGATAGAGTAAAGTTGAATTTAGGGGTTGAAAGTGAAAGTTATTGGATAAATCTTTCGTTCATTTGGCTCCACTTGAAATGGGGACACTTGTTAGGGAATTTTGCGCTAAATCATTCGTACGTTGCAGGTAGTGTGTGGGGGTACAACACTCGTAAGAAAGGCAAAAAGTTATCAAGTTTTCGGAGAGGAACGTAAGTGTTACACTTTTTATCTAACAGAAGTATGAAGCGCATCACGACATCAGTCTCTTTTTCATCGCCATTATGTACAGCAATATTCCTGCGACGGCATAACTGCTACATGGGAGAAGGATCTTCTAGTAGAGTGGATGTGGCGTAGAAAACGAAGGCAAATGGGGGCATCATTATTTGTCCGGTTTTCTTAAGCCGACCTGTTGTCTACAGAGGATAAGACACTCAGGCCAATGCTATCATGCCACGACTGATATTTGATCAGGTTAAACTTAGCAGTATAAGTATGGTTTTCTTCATGTTAGGGATACTTTTTAGATGCCTAGGCTTGAATAGGAAGGCCGTACACAGCCATTTTCTTGTTGGACTGCACGATCACATGACAACACTAATCACCGTAAGGCTGCTGGCGTACAGAAAAAGCACAGGAAAATTCGTCCTACATTTCAACTCTGAAGGACCAGAAGACTGTTTCTGTATGAGTCAGCGCTTCTCAGATGGACGATGGAAAGCTGTGAAGGGGGGGGGCGTTGAACCAAAGTTAACCGCTAAAGTGAACCTAAAAACAACCGCTATGACCGAACAGGTAAAACCTCACGGGGTTGTATCTCCCGTTCCTCACAGCCTTGTAAGAGCAGAGCGCAGTCATGAAAGTTTATTTTACCCGGACCTTCAAGTGACAAATTAGGGTGGTCAATCAGATTCAGTTAGCTCATTTGATGGCTGCATCTTGTGCAGTCTCTGGGCCGTAGATTGCACACGGCGGGGCAGCTTTGGAACGAGAAGCTTGCACTGAACCATGGTGAATGGGACAACCTCCAAACCTCTTCATTTATATGTTATCTTACACTGGCGTAAACTGACGTCATTATTCCCACGTATGGCATCACGATGGTCATTTTCGTGTGGAGCTGAGTAGAGAAATATAGCATCTGCTTTAGGTTAAACAGCGAATCACCACTAATGATGAACATAGTTTTATTAAATGCTAGCGATGCAAACGCAGCCTAAAAGAGTTGTATTCAACCAGCAAAATTACTCAATGCTATGATCCTCCAGATAGAGTCCAGAGTAGGTACCGGCATGTTAGCCACCCAGCCAAGCACACAGATACAGTTCGTGATGCGATGCCCAGTAGGCCATGAGCCTGTATGCCGGAAAATAATGAACAATCTTGGTGGCAATTTGACCTGCGTTTTGTGAACGACGCGACGCATATTGGTACCGCGTACACTCATAACTCACAAATCAAGGGATTGTAAGATGGACAAAGCAATACAGATCGTGGTGGCATATCTTCTGTGTGCGTTGATGACGATTAAGAAGCGATAAAGCAGGCATTCTTTCACTCAAGCAAATTGGAATTCTTTTCCATTTGCCTGATTTGGTTTACAGAATGCGGGGTAGAGAGAATAATGACTGCGAAATTAAATGCATGCACGTTTCTCTGGAAAACTTAAAATCAGAAACGGTTCACTTTTCACGATTTTCTCCGTCAGTTCTGATCCCCTGAAAACTGCCACTTTGCTCTAAAAACGTGGGTGCCTGATCAGTATCATCTGAAGGAATAAGGCGGCTTGTATAAGTGATCAGATCCAAAAGAACAGTTTGGGGATGCAGTTGTTCATCAATACAGGCAACTCAAAGGTATAATATGGAAATTCATGATTCCACTCGACTTCCTTAAGAAGGGGACAATTTTCTCGGTGAGATAGACAGTCGATTGTTAAGTAGCTAGCTTAATTTCATTAAACTTGATCAAAAACGATGATCACTTATTTCTAGTGTTTGCTTTTGACTGAACCCACTGCAGGTCCTAGCAGTGTCTTCATATCTACCAGCTTGTTTGAATGCCTAGTTCATCATAGACCAGTTAGTCGAATATGGTCGGAAAATATAGTGATTAAAGCAAACCCACAAAATATGACACTTACGTAATTCACTTTTTGTTAGTTCCTTGGCACCTGTTGTTATCTCAGATCAAATACTGCGAAAGATCAGATGAAATACTGTAAAAGAAACTAAGTCCGAAAAACTAGTTATTTATCGAAGACAACAGTCAGCCGTTTTCGCTGTTCCTAGGGCTCATCGGGTGGACGCAATTCCCGAAATGCACAATAAACAAGAAAATCTACTGCGATATCTCGACTATCTTGCTAACTTGCATTTCACGAGTTATTTCCTTTGGACTTTCATCCAGAAGGCTACTTTTGGAAGGAAATTCGTCTCCTAAGCAGTTTGATGGATAAAGCATCTATGCAGCACCGTTACCATCGGTATATCGCATATTGTGATATTATAAAAAATTATGTAATTATAAATATTACATATTATATACTACGTCATATACCATTGTATTGTATATTAGACTGTGTTAATATATATTATAGTTGTGTAGGCACACTTACACGGATGTGGCACTAAAGGACGTTCTACCCTTCCAGTGGTCAGTTTTTCGAGTGGTCAAACGGGCCTCGAAGTCTGTCACCTCAGACAGGATTAAGAATGAAGTGAAACAAAAAAGTTAGATAATGCTTGAGCTTGAATAGTCCATGAAAAGCTTTGTGCTGCGTCGGTGACCTCATGCCTTGCAGGGTTCGCATGCTAGGGTCACGAAAGGCGCAGTTGCATTTTGAAAACTCTAGATGATGACGATGATCAATCAAAGTCTTCCAACGAGGAAAAAAATGTACACTAGGGAGTGTTAACTTCCTAATATGGACTGTTTTTTTGACATCAAACACACTCAAATCCTGATACAATAAGCTCTTGTGTAAATTACAATTACTTTTATGAGCGACTCGAATGCATTCTCCGTGTATGATATTTTCTGATTGAATGTGCTGCACACAGGCTGTCTCATGTTTTAGTTGGCGTATATAACGTTTGCTTCTGTCTGTGTATAATCCATCACAACTGTACGTGAACTCACATGGATCATGTGAGACAGGGTGGTTCGTCAGGCCAATTTTGGTTCTGTGAACCATGTATTTCGAGTCGAAAAAGGATTTGCAATTGGACCGCTGGATATTGGTTTTGCACTTTTGACGTAAGCTTTTGGTGTACACCCGAAAAGATGATTTCTTTTGAATGCAATTTCCTGAAACACCACTCTATTTCTTGGCAAATATAAAGTGTGTTGTACGTTGGATCCTGCTAAGTCGCTGCGGCTAACTGTTGGCTATTAGACTTAAGACAAAAACATTTCCTCCTATTGGGTACTATCCTGCTGAATCTAAGTTAGGCATAGGCCTCTAGTTTCTGTCAACCTTATTTTCTAATTGAACCCAAATTGCACGAAATTAGAAAAGTACAATCATTCGAACACAAATTTAGTTTTACAGTCCTATCTAGATTGCAATGATATACATTAATGACTGAAGCAAAAGGTAGTAGTTAACGTGAACATTAATTTGCACATCAAGTGATTAGTAACCGGGAATTCAGCTGAAGTGCAGCTAAAGAATGTTATGAACCAAAGTTTCGGATAAGTTTCAGCTGAATCGCCTGTTAGCACCAGTTTACTCTGCATGTGAGCGTTTATCGTAGCACATGCCTTTAAGTCAAAAAGGGATCTTTCAGCCAAACGTTTCAGAAATGACGACTCCTTAATGGCATCCAAGCGTTTCACAATTGATTAAAACACAGAATTTATTCTTCCTGGTCTGATACCGATGTGGCACCCCGAAAAGCGCCAGTGAAACCATCAAACTCAGATAGTCTCAGCTTAGAAATAATTTAAGGGTGGTGATAAGTGTGATTGGGGATTTGAGCTCGGAATCCTATTTGACTTGTGCGGTCATGTGAAAAAATGCATCTTGTCATGCATCAGTCAGATACAAATTTAATGGATATAGAGTAAGTTTGCCATCTGCTGGGTCCAGCGCAGTTAGAGAAGCAAGTCGCGAAAAGTTTGAAAAAGCCCTTTATTTTTTATATTGCTGGGGTGTGCAAAATCTGAATGTCAGCCTTCAGATCATCTAGGGTGCCCGTCGGCATTCGCACATGACAAAAAATCTAGCTAATTTTTTGTCTACGTCATTTTACTTATTTGCTTTTCTGATAAATATCGCAAGCTGTGTTGAGTTGCAAGTCTATTTCTTCAAGTAAATGAACACATATGATGTTGAACTTTGTGACAACGCATCCAGTTGTTTATACTATTCAAGAGAGAAATCCGCACAGCTCTGTTACCCTTGGAATGTGCATGAATACGCATCGCGGGTTGGGACACATATCTGGTAGTGAAGTTTTCCGATCAGTTTAATACAACGTTACCATCTATTGGCGTCCACTTCGAACAGATATATAATGTATAATACATAATAATACATACAAACATACATAATGATACATATAATACATACATAATGTATATACGAAGCTTTTCTATCTGATCAAATCTCCAGGAGTCACGTTGAAATATTCAAAGTTCGTGGATGATGCATGAATTAGTCCGTCTACAACAAAACGCCCCACCTCTCAGGAAAGCCAAATTGTCTAGAACTGCGAAATCTTCCAATCCTATGGTTTCTGTGTACAAAATTTGAGGCAAATACATTTATCCCAATCCTCTTTGTGTGGTAATAAGAAGAGAAGCAATTTAGACCTCAAGTAATCGGTCAAAGATATTTGGATAGTTGATATTTAAGATGTAGTATATTTCCATGAGGAGTGCGCGTCATATAGAAACAGCCCTTCTGAAAGATGGGTAAATAAATAAGCTTCGGGCACCCTTTCGAGAACTTCTTAGCCCTTGAACACAAAACTTGTGTCTGTTGTCATCAAAGTGTACTTTGGTTTCTTCCGTACTGTGTTTTTCGTTTTAGTTTCTCAGTAAGCTGAAGAATGTGTCATTGGCATAATGGCATAAAGGTTGGTCTGTGCTTACAGATAATAGAAACGAATTTGTTTGCAACAGGTCTTTCACCGTCTGCTGTGAAAATCATGTAGCGCACCTCATGTCACACCTCTGCAGCTTTCTTGTGCAGTAGTCTGTTAAGACTAGTGGGTGAAGAGGAACAAGCTGTAATATCACCTTGGCTTCCGTATTTTCTCCTGCCCGGTTTAACTATTCTGTAGAGCTCGAGCAGTCCGATGGTTCATTATTTTAATCTTCAGCCAGCGCATCATTGTTTTTATGTTTTGGAATATTCCACTTGTTTTCATTCGTCATACAAATGGTCATAAAATGGTGAACCACTAGCTTTCCGGGTTTCGTTTGTCGCAATCTTCCGCGCACGTGGTAGCGGGGCAACTTAAAACGATTCCTCCTGTCAATGCACTCGCTGTTCCACACTTCAAGGGGTGAATGCATATCGACTGGCACTATGATGTTGCTGATAAACTAGTAAGTAAGTCTTAAAAACTCATGAGGGCAACCGATATTTTATGCCTCAAGCGTCAACCAGGTGCATTACCCATCCTGCGGATCATGTTGTGGCAAGCTTTAGAGACCAACTCCCAGAGGCACGCACACTTACACAGAGTAGCGGATATCACACTAGATTTATTTGCTAATCGGTAACGAACACAAGCCCTGGTGTGATAAAAAGGAAACACCGGTTCGAAAAGCAGCTGCTGAACATTCTAAGTCCGGTTGTCACAAACTGTTGCAAAAATATAACATTCTACTTGTTGGTTAACATCCTAGTCTCTTGCATATAAGTTCACGAGCCAGAACGAATTATGGAATATGTTGGATAAGAAACCCATTTGACTTTCGTTTTCCCCTAAAAGCATTTGGCCAGTTCGATAGGAATTTCAACAATAAGTTCATGAGGACTTCAAAAATACCCAAAAAAAATATGGGATTTCCTTGTTGAGAAGTCCTTACTCGAGGAATTTTATAGTGTATTAGGAGCTGACTGCCTGAGAATCTACAATGGTACAGTTTTGAACACATCTCTTCTAGATTCGCGGTCGGTCATCAAGCTGTCAGATAATAGCATACTCACATTTCACCTAAAATAACCAGACTGCATGCTTGCATGTCTGGGGGAGCGGGCGGTTGTTCTTAGTAAAAAGTGTCCAGTCTTCCAGCTCACCGTCCTGGAAGTTGGGGTGGTTTGATGGATTTGCAAATGAGTTAAAAGCAGAGGTTGTTGGGTGCGATAGCATCACGGAAGGCCCACATTATGGTGGCCAAGTGGGGCAAAAAACTTCAACCTATTTTAATGTGCATAGCATTGCATGAGAGGCAATGCACATTGCCTCTTGTACCACTGCATGGGTAGCTACGAGGGCTACCCTCATCTAGGCCACATGGAAGTAGGACAGACGGTAACTCAGTGAGCCTGTCGCTCTGGTAAGACCGGTGCAGCTGGACTCAGCGATCCAAATGATATTTCATGTCTACTCGCCTTAGAGATATGGCAGACAGACCACCTGAGCTGAATCACACTGTATGGTGGCTTGGAAGCTCGATAACCGAAAGATCGATAACATTCAGTAGGCTGAACACGAAGCTGGACGACTAGCAGTCCTTACGACACCGGAAGGAGCGATGCTTCCGTTCGAACTGCTGCATGATTTAAGCAATTCTGTTGAGTGTAGTTTTAAGGTAAACCGTCGTTTGAGTGCCGCGTACTTTAGCAAGAGGTGTAGGCATTTCATATAACAGATCTGCATTATCTAGTAGAAAGTTTTAGCTGTTTCGAAATTCCTGAATTGCTGTCATCCAGCCTGAATCAGTGACGGACAATCATCTACAAAAATGGTCAAGAGGCAAACTTTGTGACCAGAATTTGGCACTGATCAGTCAGAAGATCTTTGTGACGCAATTTGTTAGATACTCCGAAATATGAAGAAGCTAACTACAGTAGCGTTTTTATCATGTGCAGCTTTAAGTCACCAGTGTGTGCGTGACGGTTTAGCCGAGAGGTGACATCACGTGAATACCGCAACGGCTTTTACACCTGTTTACTAAGCACCAGAGGACATCTTGACGTGTGTTAGGAAGTATATCCTTTCCACGACAGAAATAACTAGCATAATTATTCACCATACTGATTTTACCACTCAAAAATGGTCGCTAAAGGCGCTGGGTCTCATACGGCCGGCTAGCCAAATGATCGGATAACGTGACTCTCATACACGTAACGAGTTGATCTGTGGCTGGTGAATTTTATTCTGAATGAAATTGTATTGGATATTGCCGATTTTATTATTTCTTACATATGTGCCTAAGAGCAATCGAAAAGAGACTGTTCACTCGATTTGAGTCCCCCCCCCTCAAATGAAACAGCTTAGGTCAACTGACTGCGGTCACTTCCGTTTGGTTCAGTGGCGGAGGCCTGCACTTTTAGTGCCAATACTTCTGTTTGTTGCCGTGGCGTGAGCAGACACCAGTGACGCTGGGATAAATGAAGTCGTGGCGGGAAGTGCCAAAATAGGTTGCTGCGCCTGGAGCTGCTTTCACTTCATAGAGGGAGTCTGCGACGCCTGATTAGAACTTTTTAACACAAACCCTTCCGTTATGTTTGTCTTTCCCAGGGACTAGAACTGAACTCCTATTGGAAATGAGGTGACATAAGGTTGGCTATCAACTGTCCTCCACAAATTGGCACTTAAAAAATAGGGTAGGCCAGTGGTGCAGTCAGGTTTGGATTGTCATCCACTAAGAGTTTTACACTTTCTAACCTAGCATCAAAGTGACGGGAAATTCCTCCGTCCCAACTAGGCAACTAGAAACCAGCACAGCGGGAAAAAGCACATTTTTGGTCGTTCGTTACTAAGCCAGCATGCTGGTTGATCCAAGTAGTCTGCCTGTGTCAGTGCGTCTTAGATCGGCTGACGCAGCTGCACAGGTGCACCTTCGTACACGAGCGATAGATGGTTCGAGTTACTTTCTGTTGTCCCCCTCCGAGAAGGGGACAGCACTGATGACCATATGCAGGCGTGTGCGTGTACGCAGCCTGGAAGAGACGCAGTGTGAGGATTGGATGACCGAAGTACTACGTTGACAGTTCGGACTTTAAAGAATCGCGCAAAATGAGGCGTTGGATTTGAGAGATTTTGCGGTACTCCGGCAATCAGCCCTATGAAATCAGGCATACGGGAGATCCACTGAGTTTGTGGTTAATGCTGGAAAGCTTTTGATATCATGGTCAATCCGATTTTGAGTATGACGGTTTCTACTCAGTCGAAAGAACCCACTCATCCTTACCATCATACCTTTGTGACCACTACATATTTTCATACAGCCTAACAAGCACTTACCTGTTCAACTAGAGAGTATTTTGTAAATATTATGGATCCTATGAAACCTGTCCTGAGTCATCGTTCTCCACTACAGAATATTGGTTGGCATGGATCAGCGTCTCACTGTTTTCTTAGAACCAGTACGAATTTTAAAAGTTTTTGATGGAAGAGTTAACTTCCTCAAACTTCTTCAAAGTACATAGATGAATGGTTGTCGGAAAGCCCACCTAAATTGCCTGAATGTAGATATGCTTGTCTGTTCAAGTGGGCCAAATCAAGTGTCCAGTACGTTGTGATTCACTAATACTGATGCACTTTCTAGGTGTAACGGAGATTGTGGGTTCAATTCCCTGCAAGGAAAAAGTCATGGCCAGGTATGAGCCAGAAGAAGAGCGAAAAATGCATTCACTGCGTCCGTTTTTGGTATGAATAAACAAGACTAGTTTAACCAGCAAGTATGGAAGGTAATGATGAAATTAGAAGTCTATTCACTTGCAAATATGTCATACTTATAGGACGTCTATTACGATTTAATCCAACAGGTTTATTTCCAAGCATAGTTGTTTCACAGTTAAAATCTGTTTTTACTGGCACATTTAGGCTTCCCCTAACGTTTGTCTTGACATTTGTGGTGCACAGACAAAGTTGGGTTACGTATAGAGTCCTTACAGCTCTGACATTTTAAAACGATATAGATGGCCATAAACCCATGTCTGGGTTTTGCTTATCGTGAATGTTGTAAGCTACACCCTGCCTGATGCATTATTACCGCCATTTTCCCTGTTCCGCTTATTACTTTTGACCGATCTACTTACCTGCTTTTAGACGGATGAAAAAGATGACGGTATTTGATGCGCAGTTTTTCAGTCGGGCGATGAATAGCAAAGACGTGTGTGGTGTAGGACGCCCAACACTTTCCGTAGGAGAGCGAGTGCACCCGTCTCGATGGCCCACACATGACTGTGCAACAGTTCATCTTAAAACCAAGACTAACACTTTGTGTTTGTTGCTCCGTGTCTGCGTGCCATTAGGGCAGTGAAAGAAGTCAGTAACAATCTTATGACTACCCAAAGACATCAGTTGTTCACTAGAGGCGAGTGAAACATGTATGTTTCAGTCGTACTTCTGAAACCGCCGGTCCTAGATGCACACACATAAACGATGTAGGTTTTTTCGGTTGATCCTGATCATCGTCGAAGGGACTGATGTGACCAGACTTGACATAAGGACCCTAGTGCCAAACTACCACCATTCAAACACCTTAGAAAAAGACAAAAAACTATCTTATGTCCTAGTGACATTTTGTGGTCATAAGTAGATTCCGAGGTCAGTTAAGCAAAGGAAAGGGCAGAAAGACGAAAACCAATACCCAGTTTACCATTTGTTTACGTAAGATGAACTGCTGACGTTTGCATCGATGCATTCCTAAGAACACTGGCGTCAAGCGAACATCTGCTTGGTTGTCTTTAATACACAAGTGTGTTTATATCAGTCATGGAGGTCAGGCATTAACGTCATTGTGGTGCTTTCTGAACACCCGGAATTCTGCTACGTAGGGCCGTGCTCCAGAGGACAAAATATCAACATTTTCAGTCATGAGACAGCTTCTCTAATGCTTCCACCTTAGAACCTAGGACATGTCGTCCAAATCAGATTTACAAGCAATATTTGAGCGCACAATGGCCTCACAAGCCAACTATATACTCCTTTACTAAGGCCAGCGATCCAACGATGACAGTTTATTTCGAGCGGCAGCAACAAATTTTCACTCCGTTCGCTCTTCCCCGGGGTGAGCTGATTGGCACAGACTGGTACCGCCAGTAGTCAGCAGATACGGTTTAGAATGATCCGTGGGATTCTCTGTTCAGGTGTCCAATAAAATGGTTATCGTAAATCCCTAGATTAGGGCGGAATGAACGTATGTGGTAACACCACCTGATGAGAACCTCAAGGAGTAACAGGTAACGTCACTCACGTAGATACCACAACTCGTTCGTCCATTAGCACCCAGCCCAGAACATCCTTTTATCTAGCGAAATACATTCATTTGCAAACAACTTTGGTTTTACGGGAGACTCACCTGGTACTCAGTGGTCTGAAAACATCATAAACGAGAGATTCACCTGGGTTCCAGGTGAGCCTCCCGCAAAAGCCAAATTTGTTTGCAAATGAGTGTATTTCGCTAATTTCGCGCAATTTGGGTTCAAGTAAAGCATAAGGTTGACGGAAACTCGGGGACTGCGCCTACCTGATGAGTCCCAAGAAGGGTGAAACTGGTCGTGGGCTGTCGAAGAATTTTCAGCAACCATATGATTAGTGTATTAAGTCTATCCTTTTATCTACTTAAGTATCGAGTAATGTCATTGAAACATGCAAAGGTCAATATTGGCACGAAAATTAGTTGGCCGACCTTGTACCATATCATATGCTGATTTTCGGAAGGTTAATAATCTTTAGGATTTTGGAAAATCCCTTCTAAAATCGTTGATGGTTTCGTTTATAGGCGGCATTCCCCTCACATTTTACTAAAAATTCTCCAACTGTGTGCTTTTATTTTTAACGTAAACCACATCCATGGTCATGTATCGAAGGTTTCCTCGAATGGCCAATTCTCGGATCGAATCATTCTCCCTCTGAGCTACTTATTCACAATGCTGTTCACAACCGTTCCGCCACGAAAGCCTAAGCGTTCAAACCACCAATCTGGAGGTCGCGGATTCTACACTCCCTGGAGTTTCGTGAGATGCATATCGCCGATTACTACTAATGGGGATGATAAAACTTTACAGTGCTTCTCGGTTTTAATCACACAGTGGCTTCACTCACAAGACGAAATCTCAGTTGAAACTCACACTACCATCAGTTTATTATATACTTAATCGCTTGACCCCGTAGGCACGTGCTCTCTTGTCTTGATCTACCTACACTAACCGCCTCTTAAACATCTTAAAGTGATAACATAAACTTGGATACCATTCAGTCGCACTGAAAAATGTAGAGCGGACAGTGTGATTGTACAGCCTTGTTGAATTGAACTTGGTGTCATGATAATTCTCCCATTCGTTTGCTTGCTTCGCCCATGTACTTTTGTACGTCCATCCCTACCCGCCATTTACCTTACCGCAGAGGCCGCCCCGTCCAACACTAGCATATTAGCACTTGTGATAGTACGTGTGAAGCTGTGCAGCTGACCTATTTACCCATGCGTGTTCGTGCTCCGTTTGCTGAGGTTGCCTTGACTTGTTCCGTCGTGATTTCCGTGTGATCGCATCGCCAAGCAGAATCACGCGACTGGCCTCGGAATGGACGACCGCGGAACTTCACACCGCGCTGTTCCGGTCAGTGACAAATTTGCGCACTTGCTGAAGCCATGAACATGTACAGTTTGAGGTTTGTTGTATCAGTTCGCTCACTTTCGTGTTAATAATACCACATCCAAATCGGAAACCTCCAAAAGCCTTGTCTTTTGGTTCTACTGCCTTACACCCTCCTACTCCACAGTTGGACTGAAAAAGTGAACTTCCTCCATGTTGTTTATTTGTCTTGATGGGAAGTGACTATGGGTCTAGGCATGAGAGTAGTGCGATAGTCCTTCCTGTTGTTAAGATTATTCTTCCCCTCTTTAAACCTGTATTTCCCACAGCCGAAATTNTTCTTGCAACTCAGAGAGTGTTGCAAGATTGAAATTATGGATTGAGGTTGCTGTCGTGTTCATTGGCTCAGTTAGAACTCCTCATTAGTATTCATACACGGGGGAATTCAAAAAAGAGTTTAAAGAAGATCAGGCTACCACGGAAATATATTGTTTCAGTAGGAAGTTAGCATAGTGTGGATTTACCGTGAAAAGGGTAAGTGGACTTACTACCACTAGCAGGTCATCTGCGGATAGATTACCCCAGTTTTTGTTCCGAAAATTTATACTGCACAGCATTGCTAAATTTATCGGAATGATTTCTGCTTCATTTGCGAGCAAGTAGTTCCCCCACAGTGAAACGCGTACAGGTGCTGTCCTCTCGACTAAAGGCATATCCTTCTGGGGAAGAGGGAGAATATGAAGCCTATATTAAGTCATCTACATGTGGTTAACGAAATTTTCGGCTTCAACTTCTGTAAATGTTTTCAGCGGTTGATAGCAGAGTGTAATGGTATCGATCACTTCAACCGCACTGTGGGCCAAGCACTCAATAACATCACTTATGCAGAAATGAGTTATACTAGTGTACCATCCTAAGCTCGAGATAGCTCAGCGGTCAAGGAGCAAGCATAGTGACCATGGTTCAAATCCACCCTCCACATCTTGGCTACTCCTGTCTAGGCCCGGGTCTTGCAGTATCTCATCCCTCGTGCTTTCTTCGGGAAGCATGGCAGCTAGGTGCATAACTATTATTACTATATTATGGCGTCTTCATATTTACCATCTTAGTCTACTTCGGGCCTAAATACCAGTAATCCTGCTGACTGTCTAATATTGTGACTAAATGGTTGGGGGTTCAGAAATAAAGAGCTGTTAACCAGCTAACCGAGGCAATGACGCCGTAATTTATGAGTAAATTGCTGATGAGATCTGTCTCCTGCTGACCAAAAAATCTTTCAATTCCCTCCACCGGAAATGAAGTATGATGCAAACCATAGGTAATATTATATTTTTTTTTACGGAATGTAGTAAATTATTTCTTTGCGAGACACCGTAAGCACAATCGGAAACATGAGTTACATTTTAGACGCTGTCAATGTTTTCACCAATGTGCAGTTTATGAACAGTGTTTATTAGTTGAGTCTAACTAACTGACATCGGGCGCCTAACAGACTGTAGAGTTGAAAATGAAACCACATCTGTCCCTTTGGGTTTAAAATCAAATGGTAAACCGATATCTAACAAGCTTACTCTATCGTTAACTGTATGGTCATCCACTGGTGAGCACCTGATGGCTGCGAGTCATCAGCCTGATTTCAACTACTCGCCCCTTTCAGTAATAATCCATTGGAGTCCTAGAGTTCTGAAGCACCCCAGCCTTTTAAACTCAATCAGTCAAACCCCGATTGTTCACTCAAAATAACTCACCATAATCATTATGTCGTGTCCCATGGAATGAGCATACGTAACAAGGAATCTGAGTTACCCCAAACACCTCATCAGCGGTTGTGTGCTCCATACTAAACGTGTAATCCGTGGGTCACATGTGGAGTTTGCTTTCACACATATCCATCGGATGATCTAAGAACCAACTGCATGAACCACCGGAGGTGAGCAGTGTGGTTGTCACTCACGGATACCTCCTTTTATTGCAATCGATTTCTGACCTCTGTGTGGTTAAAATACTCAGGTAGTGATTCTTGGAGTTTTTTGCTGAATGTTCGTACACATTCTTTTTCATTACCCATCTGAGGACAACTTCTGCAACACCACAACATTGAACAAATTCCTAATTAGTTTCAACTTGTTTGTGTTGTTTCAGTCGACAATGACACTACGTGAATGAAACCCCACCTTGCTCATTTGAGCGTTACTAATTAGCTGAAATCCGATGGAATATACCAACTGAGACATCAGAGCACCCCAACGGACTGTCACTCAGGGGTGTGACTCGGTTTGGACATCTATTTGTGCACGTCAAGATGTAGTTGAGGTCGTATACATGGACCGGTTCATGGATTATTCTATCGGCCACATGAAATCAGGTCAAGCATGAGCACCATCGGCCCTGTAAAATACCAGGCTGACCATCCAATAGCAAACTGGATTTGAGAGTGGAGGTGCCACTTGTCTGATATATAAAGAAGGTTTACTGTACTGCAATGTATCGAGGAATGTAACTGCATTTTACCATTACAATATCAGCAAGGCTTCGGAATTCCGTTTCTACTTGCAGCCGACAAAACTATTTAACTTTCCATAAGGAACGCATACGTAGTCAATTTTGTGAGGTCACTGGATGAAAGTTTCTACCCAATTAGGACTATACTGATAGAAATAACATGGTCAACCACATTCGTATACAAGCATAGAATAACACACGGATTAGGGTGGCGGATCTTCCCCATTTCCACATCATTTCCTATTTCCAGAACACTTCTCATGAGTGCTTCCTTATTAGACGGTTAAAAGGGGCCTTACCCAAGATGTCGTAGAAAAATGTTCCACTTACTTCAGTGTAGGGTCAGGAACTGCGAGAAAATCATAATGCACGTAACATGCCCAATTTGATACCGATTCCCTCACCTCTCACTTCGTGGCCAATGAAGGCGGATGTCTTTAGTGCAAGACTGCTGAGAAAGAAGTAGACTTCCTAATGCATTGTTGCTGAAATACAAGTAAGCTCCGTGCGTAGGTGCCCATAACAACAGTACTTCTTTTTCAAAGTTCATATTTTTCCGGCATTTGCCTTGATATAAATAAATGAGAATGAACACAAAACAGGTATTTAGTATTTTCTGTTAACGGCACACACTACTATGGGTGTTGAATGCCTCTTCGGCAGCTCACGAAGGGTTTCGCCCTTCTTGGGGCGCATCAGGTGGGCGCAGTTCTCAAGTTTCCGTCGACCTTAAGCTCCACTTGAACACGAAGTTTTACTCAACTAGCGAAATACACTCGTTTGAAAATTAGGTTGATGGTACAAAGAGGTTCAACTGAATTCAAGATGAAACTGTTGTTTAGTGCACTCTTCAACTTACGTTTCATTTGCTACGGTAATAGAGATATCGCAGCATATGCACTTAACGGAACACATTATTCCGCTAAGATTTCAAATGCGTGGACTCATCCAATTGCATAAATTTTGGCATTCTAGTAGAACATATGTTCAACGGAAGCTCGGAGATTCTGCTCATCTGATGAGCACAAAGAACAACGAAACAGGTCGTGGGCTGTCGAACAGTTTTCAATAGTGTTCCGTCAACAAACTATACTGCGATAACTTGAATATCATACCAAATGAAGGATGAAGAGGCTTTTGTGCAGTATATTCATTAAAAAAAATGTATAAGTGGAGACTCGGCTAGGGTTTACTTGAGTCTCACGTTGAGACACAATTAATTTAAAATGAGTGTGTTTAGCCAGGTGTGTAGTACTTTCGGACACGTCATTTATTGCCGTCCCCCATTACCACCATCAACATTAATTAGGGTAAAATCTCACCCTGATCATTTTTTGCATTCGCCCACAGTGGTTTTTGTGCGACGGAGGACTACCATAACTTGGAACGAAGAAAAAGGTATTCAGCGCGATTCGAATCGTTGAGACGGCTGGAACTTCCTGCATTCTTTCCACCTAATTGATGTCCTCTGGTACGCACCATGAACCTGACTGCCACATTCCTAGAACCCCTCCGAACAATGGATCAGTTAATGAAAACCATTCAAACTATTTACTACAATCTACCCACACAGCTTCGTGATCACCATTACTGTGGGTGCACTAAGGACAGATTCAACAGTTCAATACTCAACTTGTCCATTTCAGGAGATGTGTCATGGTACGTCGACAATAAGGGCAGCCTACAAACAGAAGAAACAAAGTGCAGAATGGATTACCACTAAGAGATTAGCTTTAAAGTGTACGTCATTTAGTTTTGTTTGGTTTATCCTTTTCAGTAATATCGAATGACTTATCTGTCCTGCCATTTCAAATTCAAACTGATTGTGCGGCAAATAGGTGTGTGTGTGTGCTAAATAAAATCCTGCCAGGTGATAGACATTGATTTGGTAGTGCGGACAAGATTATACAGATGCCATCTACATCCACACCTCAACTTTAGGTAATTATACTTCAACTGTAATCGAATTATTTCGGAGTTTGGTAATATGAGGAATCCGCGGCTGTCCTGTCCAGTCTACTGAAGTGGTAGTTTGTGTGAAAACCGCTCGAGCACAATTTGTCACGTGTTTATGCTCGATTACACGCTGTGCGGTAAGATTACCCTCCGTTCAATTAACCGGTTCACGAAGATGTAAGTTTTTCTAAGAGCTCCCGAAAGTGAGTTCGCTTAGCTACTGGATTGGGGCTTTATAGTGGTTTGCGCCAAAAGCTGTCTTCACCATCTAGTTCCTTTTTGTTTGAGAAAACTGCCCCACATGGAAAGCCCTAACTGGTCACCTGAATAAGCGAATCTGAAGAAGGGTGCTAAGCATAGTGAAGAAACCGAGATAAATGTCCTAAAAACATCTATAGGATGTTTTGTGGAATTCTATACGCTGTGAACCAAAAGAGACCAAACATACAGACATAATACACTACTCTTAGGGTTGCTGAAAACTCTTTAATAGCAGTCCACGAGTTCCCGTCAACCTCATGTTCTACTTGAACCCAAATTGGACCGATTCCGACAAATACAGGCATATATATATATATATATA
>SJOL01005921.1:368596-387958 GCA_004794785.1 Opisthorchis felineus | reverse complement strand
TTTCTCAGCAACTCTTCCCAAAACCTTCTACACTTATCTTACAACGGTTTTGTTTACAGTAACCAAGGATTTGGCCATCGCTATCTTGCAAAGTGATGGCCTTTTGGCAACGAGAGGTGACACTAATTGGAGGTGTTTTATTTGACCACACTTCAGCCAAACTTACGCCTGAGGAACATTTACGTTACTGTCATGTCAGGCGCACGGTACCACGTGCCACGTAGATTTCGGACTATTCCGGTGCTGATTCCACATGTCACACTGTTCTCCACTGCTGAATCGACTAATTCTCTGATGACTTCGAGTTGATATAGCCTTGGCAAATGTCAAAAAGCGTGTTTCAAACAGTCCCGGGTAGGATATCGATAGGCTTTCAAAGTAAGCGAACTAAGCCCTTGATCCTGATTCTACTCACTTCGGCTTTTGTCCTTAATCCTATGCATTTATTTCCGCGGTGTTACGCGTTCCCACAGACTCGGCCGTACATACAGCTGATTATGTCATGAAAAACTCTCCTTTTATATGGTTTACTGTTGATTGGGCCAAGCTACTGATGCCACCAGCTTCACGTTAACTCTAGATTGATGTCAGTTTGTGTTGGTAGTTAAAAAGGAATCGTGATTGTTGGCTGGGATGGTCTCCTCGGACGAATGGAAAGCAGTTTTCATACCAGAGAAGAGGATGGGCTTTTCCTCATAAGAAGGGACCAGTGTACTTATGACGGCCGAATTTACAAGTAAAATGGTCATCATTTACAGCTCAGTACATACGGATCCACATCCACGAATGACAGTAATCAGCACCAAAGTCTTGTATTCGGTTGGAATTTTTGCTAGAAAGCGCGGTGACAAAAACGAACGACCTAGTATTTCCTTAATACCCGATCGTTCATTTTTGTCGTGTGTTTGTTCTGTTATGTCTGGTTCTCCCCTGCGGTTGTCTTTGTCATGTGTAATGGTTTACAACTACGCACGCTTTAGAGTGGAGAAATTCCAGTTCTTGGGCATAACTACAACTTACTCCAGGCATGCGCGCACCTCTGCAGTACGTCAATATCACTTGCGTTTTCATTGTGTCCACTCCCCGTAAAGACGAAACAAGGTTAAATTGACGTTTTTGTGTGCGCAGGTGCGCTCGCAAACCAATGAGAGCAACCAGCACCAATCGGAGGATGCCTCGCCTCAGGCGCAACATCAAGTCTGTATTGGAAATGAACTACATGAACTATTTAGGCAACTTTGGTTGGTTCGTATGACATCTGGGTTCTGGAAACTGCAAAAAGTTGGCGCAAGTATTTTGCAGACATTTTGGTCGAACGCAAGCGGTTGCTTTGCCTGAGTACTGCACGGATGACACAAAGAATCGTGCAGGTAGGAAAATATGCGATTTTTTATAGTTTCATAATTTATCGGAGCGGGTCGACTGCGAAGGCCCTGAGAACGACCGCGGGAAATCAGCATATCCAAACCAGAGCCATGTGGATTCAACGAGACTATCTGAAGTAACACTAGCAGTGTTTCAGTGAAGCTTTGTAAAACCGATAATCGAAACTCGAAAATAAACCAAACAGCTTGGATTCTGAGTGGAGAGGGGCGAAGAATCGATGTTGGGAAAATGTGATGAGATAAAATGGGAAGGTAATGAATGCTCAGGTCACACAATTAGGTGCGAGTTATGAAGGATGAAGGAGGAGATCCGAAATTACATGAATTCTAATAATTCTATCATCCCATTGTGTGTTCTCCGTGCTCGTTTGAAGTTAATCAATTAGAAGCGGTGCCTCACATATTAGTTGTATATTCTGTCTGGCTAGTGAGAGCCCTGGTTTCGCTTAATCACTACCTCACAGGTCTTCCGCAGCGTTTATATCACAACAGATGTCTGGCTGTTACAAAAGCCCTGTATATGCCTTATATGAGGGACTGTGACTTAGGGATTATCCGTGAGTTGTGCGCAAATATTCAAGTGGCTATTTTACTGAAATGTCATTCAGTGATATGCTGACGGTACTACAAAGCGAAACTAGAAACAGGGCATCTAGAAGAGTCACTAGACCTTTCTTACAATAAGCACTATTGTATGCTCCACACTATGTCCCGATTAGAACTTCTAAGAGGATGATAGAAAACTAGGGATGACTTGCTGAGTTTTCTGGTGAGAAATGAAACAACCTCTTCGGTTTATCCTCAAAGATGCTGGGGAACTGTGTATCCCAGATTTGTTTTGTGCAGCCAGGGTCCCCGTTGGATGAGGACCTTTGATGGATTCGACGACAGTTTGCTCCAAACAATTATCCGTATGACATATGTTGTGTGTGATTTGGTTAGTGAATGCATTTTAGAATGATTGGTTGTCGATGGCCTTAAGAACTAGGCAACAAACAGACATCTAGGAAGATGAAAATTAAGTTCATTAGAGTATGGCTACATTACAGATTGTAAAGTTTAAAAGATTATGGCGGTAGAGGTACTTTGGGATGTTCCTTCGGTATGGTTCCATTCCATACACTCGTCAACCACAAAAATCTAACATGGACTTACAGTCTGTCGTTGAAAACGGAGGATTGAGGATTGAGGGGAGGGTTGCTAGACTGTTGTAAAACTCGGTCATTAGAATCAGCAGAATGACAACGTTACACACAAGTCCTTTTGAAAAAACAGGCCCGGCTTCTGCCTGGTTATCATTAGGGCCTCCGTTAACTTCAAAAAAAACGATACTGACAGCTCGTCACGATCATTTTACAAGGAGAGTCGATTTAACGACGCCACTAGAGTGAACTGGGTTTCTGGCGATTGAGGATGATTGCCGTCGCCCTTAACGTTCTGGTTCTGATTGGTTGGGTTTGTACTACTTAGTGCGTATCTCGACCCCATTTACAAGCTGTTTCCGCTTCAGCCAATATGGCTGTCATCGTAGTTGCAGGTGGGTGAATTAACATACTTTAATGTTGAGAGCACTCCTCGAGGTGATCAACAGCAAGGGCTAGTCTCTCTTTTACAACAACAATCCAGAATATACTGCGTGATTTGTTTGCTTGACTGCGACATTCACAGTGCATAACTTTGAAGCAGTAGTAGCCAGAACCCCACCGTATGTTGAGTTTTGGAAGTCAGAGTAGGCTGAAACAATGAAATCTCAGACCACTGTTTTCGAACGGCTTCACCCAACGTCGGACAGCTACCTTCTCCAGGCCTCCTAAATACTATTGGACGGATGCATTTTTTGGACCTTGTAGGCGGCTGAAGTTCTATGTAGGTTATTTTTTGAAGATCGTGGTTAGTATGTGGCTCTTGCAAGCCTATGATCAGTTAATCCGGACCCTACTTGGATTGTCCGTGCAACTTGCCAGCAAAAGAAGGTTCAAAAAATTTTCCCATCCATTTTACTTTAAAAATAGAACAACGTGGAATCAAGCGATTAGGTAGAACAGTGTAGAAATACATCATTTCACAATACAACGTTTGGCAATACAACACATGACAGTCTAATCTTCCCAGTTTCGCGAAGTCCGGAAATTCGACATTTGAAAGATTCCATGGTATTTCGCAGTGTAAAACAAACTTCAGTAGTTTTTCACCGAAGATTTCTCTTCCTTCCCTTCAAGTAAGAGGGATAATCCAACCTGATCAGGCGAAACGACAGCTAATTTATTGCTACTTATATTGGTGTCTAAATTGATCATAATGATTGGCGATTGAACGCTGTAAGAGAGCATACAAACCGCTATAGGTAATACATAACCATTCTGCATATCTCAAACTTGATGGCAGAAAGTCATAGTAACTCCGGTGGCACCGTTTGAAGTGAGACTGTCCGACACGAGTTTAGAATGTAGTGCCCTTCTACAGAGTGTCACTTTACAACAGTCTGCACTGTGGTCACTTTTAATAAAATCAGTTAAATTCCTAGGCAAACATTTGGGATATGAGTTTCCGCTATTGTGGTTGCAACATTCAGCCAAAAGTAGCTCACACGGTTTTACGTGCACTGTTTGTCCTCTGAAGATCTAAAATGCAAGCGTAAACAGTTCACTAAATCTAGAACAACCAAGTCATCACCCATCGCTGGAATGAATACCGGATAACCTTACCTTCAAAGGTAATCGGTCTGTCCTGGACATGATACTTGACTCAATTTTCTTGGTTGCTTTGATAGTACTGACACGATTTAACCCTTCCTGTTTGTACTGGTTCGCGGGGAGAACATTCCATCAGATTTAATTGCAACGGGGTAGTCATTTCCTTGTCATAATTATACGAAGATCGACTTTGTTTCACGTTAACACTAACTGTGCGCATGCGGATGTGAGCGGGGAGAGGGTGGGTACTGCACTGGTCTGTTTCCTACGAATATAGAATTTTAGGGATGACACCATTTCCAGAACTGGTCATATAAAACTGAACAGGATACTAATTGCAGCAAAATCTCCGAACAGCAGAGCAGTCGGAGAAGGAGCGCTTTAAGACAATGAATGAAACCTTTCGATCCCAAATGTCCCACGTTTTGAAAGGGTATGATATATTCAGAAGACAGTTTTCCACATATCTTTCAAGAATTTCTTATGTAGCGACATCAACTGCTAAGACCCGATCCAGGTATTTCTTCTTAGTGTCTGGCTTCTTAAGTGTCTGGCTTTTTGGATGTTGCGGCATTCTTGGGTTCTTAGGGGACATCGGCTTTGATGGGGCTTTGGTTTAGTTGAGGCAGCTCTAAGATACGCCCCTTAATTTGTACTAGTAGCAGCAACAACAGCAAAAAACAGCGACAAAAACGACGTAGATGGTGGCCGCTGCATTGGAACGGTAATTCCCTGAGAAATTCCAGGAGAGTTTTTCTGGTTGAAAAGACTATCTCAGCTAGCCATATGATTACCGCAATCTTTGTTCTTCACGATCGAGTTCTGATGAGGGTTGTATACACAAAGTCGATGTGAAATCCCATAACTTTTGTCGATATGTTGGAGATCTTAATCAAAACAACAGGAGAGCGAACCAATCATGTGACATGAGTGTGTGGGAAACAGGTGGTTGCGCTTTGGGGGCTACCATCCAGGCAGGCGAAAAAAAGAAAACATATGTTGAGAGTTGATAGAGCAGACGAAGCCATAGTTGGGTTCGACTTACTGTACGGTTGTATTGATTCTAAGGAAAAGTGTTATTTTCGTGCACCAGGATAACGCTGCCACGTGTTCGACGGATAAAAAAGGGTAACGCTAAACTGAACGACTACTGCAAAATATCTGTCAGTTTGTGAAAGCCGGTGAGAGATAACGTGTTAAAAATATTGGTATCTCCAAATCAGAGACGACTGTGAAGGCGTTATAACTGGACATAATGAGAGTTTAGCCCGGATGAACTAGCCGCCCTGTACAGACAAGGGTGCCGAAAGAAAGCATGCCCGAATTTCAGAGGCAAATAAATGAACTTGTGGATTAAGTAAGCATACAGAAAGTGTGGTGTCTATGTGGATCGCCTTTGCTGTTGGCTATGAATCTGAAAGGGACGTATCGGTTTATGTGGAATTTCGAAAACTGGATAAAAGCGACAACAAAGGGCATCCTTTTCAGGCCAGCAATGTTGCCAACAATGTCGCCAAAATGATTTCACTGATCGAATTTCGGTCTGGCTATTGGCAAATTCCCACAGCAAGTCGTGTTAGCAGTAAAACTACTATCTGCAATAACAGATAACAAAACTATCTGTGGTGGATCCCTTTTTGGTATATGCAGTGCTCCGGCAACAAACAGCCAACTTTTGCTGCAACTTCGCGGTGGATTGGAAGGCTTCGCTGTTTACGGGTGCGAAATCGTAGTACACGTCGAAACGGAACAAGAAAATTCAGAGGGACTTGGGAATTGCTCCAGCGAGTAATGGAGCCATGAATGAGGCTCAGTAGCCCTTCTGTCACATGACAAGAAATAGGTAGGTCCGAGGAGGAGCTGAGGAGCTGTAAAAATTATCCTTTCTCCAGGTCAAAAGGACAGTTGCGGGTTTTTGGATCACGAGTTGTAGGACTTAAATTTTTTACAGCGAACCTGAGAGTGTGTTTCGGTCAATTCGCTTGCTTCTCAGAGACAATAGTTTTCGATGGACTGTGGAGCTGAAAAATAGTGTAGTATCGAAACCGAATTGCCTTGCAACATCAAAACTTGAAGAGGTGTTTACAGTATCAGTGACATTGGAAATGGAGCCGTCATGTCGAAGCTGTCCGAACTTACGGGGTTATGAAAACCGACTGCTTGCAACAGTGAAAACAAACTACTCCACGAGCAAGAATGTATCGCATTGGTCTGGGCATTAGAAAAGTGTTGTGACTATCATGCTGACACTACTGCCGAGACGATCCATGACATCCAAAGACCTGTTTAAACGACTAACCAGGTGGACATTAACGTTTCGAGAATTCAGCCTTATGGTGCAGCGTGTCTATGGCCGGGACACGCGCTTTTCCGCTACGGATGAGAGAAGAGCGAAATTTCGGGCTGGGTGATATCTGTGCATTCGGTTACACTACTTGGCTAAATCATCAGATGACTGATCCGTTGTCCAAAGTAGTATGCATGAACCTACGGACCAAATCATGGCCAGATTCGGGGTGGGCGGAGTTGCGCGAACTTTGCCGGGTATGGAGCAGACTTAATTTGAAGAATGGAAAGATGATGGCCAAGGTGAAATTCCAGAATGAGTTAGAGACCCGGAAATAGTGCATGTGCCAATAGAACATCGACGTCGACTGTTTCAGGTGATGCACTACCGGGCGAACATAGCCATTTTTATGGTGTGATGAGGAATGTATTCTGTGGTCGCAATGCTATCAAGAAGTTGAAGCTCTCATCCGTATTTATCCGCATAGTCAACAGCTCAAACAAATGGGTAGTGAGGCACATATGGTTCAACAAACCACAAGTGAACATCCGGTACAAAAGTGGAGAATGGTCGTTTTCCATTCATTGCCGAGAAACCAAAAAGAGGAAACACTTTGCCACAATATGGGTGAATCATTTCATACGATGGATGGTCGCGACGGCAGATCAGTCTGCCGAACGAGCGACGCTTGTTATTGCGCGGTGTGGCATACGTGAACGACCAGGATCCAGGTTTCAAATCCAGATGTTTTCAAAAGATATTGTGTCACTGTAGAATCCACACAGTGAAGGTGTCACAGTACCGTTCTCAAGCCAACAGGATAAGAGGATGTGTTAACTGTGTAGAAAAGAACTGGGTTTGAACTCCACACATCTGATGTGCGAGGAGAGCGTGTCACCACAGCTCCATCAGCGCGCGCTGGATGCATCCGAATTTTTTTTACGTCAGAACAGGTGAACATGTTCGCGCTTGAGTGGTGTGAGCAAAAATCCAGTTGAACCGGCTTGTGCGCTTGAATTTAGATCTCGCACAACACCATGAAGTGATTTGTGGCGTGTGTAGTTCACACTCCAACCGAAAAGGAAATCCAGGTTTCAGAGATGTTGCGCAAGAAAATGAGCTGTAATGACGGATGCCATTGAATTGGATGTGAAGAAAATCGCTGAGCGTGACGGCTGGCAAGAATGAAACTTCTCCCTACTCCTGTTCTCGACTTCTCACCCCGCACACTGCTGTCTGGTTGGATTGAGACTAGAGTGCAGTCTGTGATCAGTAGTTTTAGGCAGAGAAATAACGTCCAAGCTAAGTTCAACCGGTCTTCAGCTAAATTCGTCTATCGACAGTTGTCTGGTACATGAAGACTGGGCACTGGAGTTAAGTATGGTTCTTTAGTGAGCTGTTTACTGGTTGCCTCTAAGATTGTCGAGCGATGCTGGTTTGGTGGATTATTTCACCATGATGATCACTCTGTGTTTATAATCTCACAAACCGATTTTGGACAGGACATAAAACATGTTTACTGGCATATCTACCTGCACTGCTTCTAACTAACTCATCTGCTATCGGAAACAGGCAATAACTGTCTTAGCAGCCCACGGGGATTAGTTAATAGTTTAATATATATGCGGGATTTCGATCCGACCTTTCCAAACAAAGGCTCATTCAGTCCAGTGTGCGCTGGTCTACTAAATATGTCGGGCATATTTATGACAAACTTAAAGAGATTGCTATAATACCCTTCTAAGTGGGGAGAGGGAACGATATGTGACTGAAATTTTGGAGGAACCGACCTCTGTGCCCTCACTGTGGCAGTACTGGGGACTGAAGAGTGAGGTCGACACAGGATGCTCAACCGTAAGACATTCGTAAGACATTTCAAAAACCGATTGCCTAATTTTCTTGAAGGGACACGACGGTCTACGAGTTTTCTTCATGTTTCACTTGAACACCAAATTTTAGGCAGCTGGCGAAATACACTCATTTGCACACCAATTTGGCTTTAACGGGAGACTAAATCCCAGCTGAATCTCTGGTTTACGATATTCTTCATCCGAGTGTGCTGCATAAAGGCCGCCTCATGTTTCATTTGGTCCAATATTTGAGATATCGCAGTATTTTATCTTGAAGGAACACTATTCATAAGATTGCTAGGAGATTTGGCTGGGATTCAGCTATCTCCCCTCAACACCGATTTGGTGTGCAAATGAGTGTATTTTGCGAATCATGACACACGTAAACCGTTCTGGTGACCATGGTGAAATAGTTTGAATTTGGGGAATGGAGTCGCATTTAATACCGAGCAGTCGGATTCATCCAAGTCGGTTTGCTAGGAGCGAAACCCTGTTCGGGGGTTAATGGGCAGCTGATATGTCGTGATTTTGCGTAAGCTTATCCTAACGAGTATCACTGGCAGACGATTTCGCAACACATTTGTAAGTTATCAGTCTTATATAGGCCTCGCCTCATTTACGAGAAAAGCACATACCTTTATGTACTAACACCTGTATTTGTGCAATGTCAGTACTGACTACGGCGGTCAGACATCAAATCCAACCCAGCAATACAGCGGCAAACAAGTGAAAGAAGAATTAACATTCTTGTTCACCAACTTTTCGGTACCATCAGATGAAACTACCCTGCGATGCGTCGTATGTTTTCACTTCTTACAACTACCCTATCGAGACCTCAAATCTGACCTACTATCTTATCTACCCCGGAAAGGTCAGACCGACACTAATCTAGCATCAGGCAACTGAGTTACCTTACGGAAGCTTTGTCAGGTATATTGATAACTCCTATTTTTTCCGTGTTTTGCGTCCATTAACCGCAGATGAACATCACGTTCAGTCGCCTGGTGGCTATGAATCCCAAGTGGAGTTAGGTCACTTTTCTTCTGCAGTATATATCAGACCAACACCTGATTGCCTAATGCAAAATTAGGCCTTCTTTTTGAACTGACTTAGCTCAACCACGTGTTTTAATATTTCCGTGGCTATAATCCACAGTAAACTTTTAATTTCGTTCATATTACTTACAAACCCACTGAAATGGTGCTAATTATTATGTCGCAGAATCTCAAAAGTCACACTACTGCTAGGCGTATGAGATGCCGGATGCGACAGAAATGAAGGTACATAGAGTGAGTGTAGAGAAAACGAAGCAACAGGACAACAGACGAGACAATAAACTTAAACACACAAGTGGCCCAATGACGTACGAAGCTGGTGACTTCGTACACCTCACTGACCAAAACGGACCTGAAGTCGCGAGCCAGGAAGCAAATAAATTTCACAAGAAATAGACAAGTCATTTGTGGCGTTGAACGCAAGGGAACACGAGCTTTTAGCCTGAACCAAGAGCCAGTAGTTCGATAGCGTCGTTGAGGGAACTATCAAAAGAAGGAGTGCTTGAGCCAAACTCATGTGATCGAGCCATCACAAAGAGGTAATCGGATACCGTTGCCTGCAGGCAGATCAGCCCATCTTAAGGGAAATAAAATGACCGACAGAATCCATGGAGAAAGACAGAAACGAAAAAAAGGTGGTTTGAGAGTTGTTTTACCAAGGTCAGTCAGCACAGCATAGGTACCTTTTGTATTTTAGGTGAGAAATGAGGCTAACGGGGATTGGCAGATTAGGACTGTTTGGTGAGTTCCAAAGAACGAAGAAACTGTCGATGCGATGTCCAGGATTTTCGTAGAACCTAAGGGTAATGTTGGAGCACTGGAAGCCATTTGCTTTCAAGAATGGGACAACCATGTTCATTCGTAGCCCATTCACGGATGCACTTGTGCATCAGCCAAAATATTGAACATCAAATGCACTGCTTCAAGTTCAGCCACATCTAAAATTGTCGTCAAAACATTCAGATATTTCATGTGGGAGAGCTGTCTTTTCACAGTTAAACAAGTTATGCGATTTTCAGGTAAACATGGTGGGGGCCTCAAGGGTCCCTGTTGGTCGAACTAGCAAGCCGCACTGAAAACGAGAATACCCCCCTGTTAGTGATACTTTCATTATCCCACCAAACGGCATGCTGCTTACTGCAGGCGGAAAATCGTTAATGCGGGTAATTGCCTACATCTGTCGTCATTGGTATATCATCCGGATAGACCCAGTTTTAGTGCAGCATAGAGTCATCGTACTACTGAAAAACGACAGTTGGGTGGGTTCAAACCAGCGGCGTACATATTCTTTGGTTTGCTTGGCGCCATAGATAGCAACGCATATGATGTTTGGAAGATTTAGTGGTTCAAACCCTAGCAATTATTCAAGACACGTTTGTTATTTCTATGACCAGAAGATCTCCAGTTGCGTAGGACTGGTATGTTCTCAAAGGTTGACTAAAAAGCATACATCCGTGTGGCGTCAAGCGTTTGAACTCCCTGGTTGTAAGTGAGACATGCAGGTCTTGCGTCCGGAAAATTACGATATGGATATCTGCTATATACATCACCAAACCACGAACATTATAAAGTGGGAGAATCTGAAGCATGAAACCAACCACACAGCATTGCACTCAAAAGAGCGAAATATAGCGGTAGGTTGAAATATAAAATGCATGATTTGGGATAATGTGTGTAAGTGTGAGGTATAAGTACTGCAGGTTTAAGTACATACAATAGTTCACTTTTCACTCTGTCACCTGGACTTCCTCACTATAGCGGTGGGCACTAATAAAGTAGATGAGGAAAACGAATAATACTCGTCTCGTTGTTAGAAATAAAGTTCCAGCGTGAATGGGTCTCATTAGTATTCGAAATGGGATTAATATGTCAACTTCTATCGATGTGGTGCCTCCAACCAAGTTTGACATGCAACTTCCTACAGGAGGCGAATTTAGGTTATGACTTTCAGCGTAGATTTGCGGGAACACTTTACATTCGCACCATTTGTTGTGGGACAGCATTTGGCTTTCTGGTAGGCCTTAGCTTTAGACTAGCACGTACCATGGTAACATTTCAGCGTTCGCAGTCACATTGCATGCACTAGAACACTGGTAAAGTAAAAAGAAGTAGTCTCCCCCATCAAACAGTAACTCTAAAATCGCTAGATTCGTTGCTTGTTGAATGACTATCCAGTCTTAAATTGGTAGGATCTTAGGATTGGTAGACCACGGTCAGGGTGGATTTTTAAAGCATTTTTATCTGTCAGGTAAACGTTTGAATTATATCATTAACAACACACGATAAGTTTTGGTGACTTATTATTGAGCATCGTACTGCTTCGTAGTGGCGGGTTTCGTAAAGTCTTCCATTGTCAACTAGCAACAAACAACTGGGCGTAATTGTGACCGGTCCCAACCGATTGAATTAATTGGATGTTCTCCTCAAGAGATGGAAGCCGTGCGATATACAAACGTCATTGGCTAACCCATGAGCTCGCTAACGGAATTGGACAAAAAAAGCGGTTTTGCTAACGGAAGTGAGGCCTGTCATCATGTGGGAAACTTTGCCGGGTGAAGTCCTACAAATTTCCTTGCACATCGTAAACTGAACAGTGTTCGTCGAATTTTACGCAGACCTTTGCTACCTCGGTAGCGTGGTGTCTGCTGCTTCGACCGTTGACCGTGAGCGACGACGCCATTCTGCCAAATCTACTACAGCTTTTCACAAACTTGGGAAACGTGTGTGGCAATACCGGTGATTGCTGCTCGACACATAGCTGTGTCCCGGAAGCATCCACTATGTCTGTCTTCTTGCATGGAATTACGACACGCACTACTTATATTGCTCGATCTTTGGGCGACTTCCACATGCACTGCTTGGGTTGGATGGATACAGAATTTCTCCGTCAAGTGCACTGTGACTCAATAGAAACGGCAGTCATATGTGTTGCCTGGGACTTGCTAGTTAAAAAAAAAGGGATCTTGAAGCAACTGCCGTTTGGAAAAATGGCAGAGAGAAGTAGTGCTCCACAAATATCGTGGTCTGCTGGATTGGGAAGCTAGAACACAAAAAAGGATGTCATGATGGTATATGGTACGAGCGCACGAGAAATTCACGTCACCAGTCTGCTGGATATTCTTGAGTCCGGTAATAAACCTAGCTGGATCTGCAGTGACTACGGCGGTGTTCGTATAGATAGTCTTTAGCCTACTAGCGATAATCGGATACACGAGGATCTGTGCGCGAAGTGTCGGTACAAGTTTACCAGACAGCTAACCATACAATGGTGACCACCGCCATTTTGACCGATATAGACGAATTAATGGCTTACCATTGCAGGAAATAGGGGTATGAGTTTACAACCGTGCACAACGTCGGTCCATCAAAAACGGAAGTCATTGGGTTTATTTGTCTGCTTTTTTTACACATGACCATGTGTACGGCAAGATTTAATACACATAGTTTTGTCGTATCAGTCGTGATGTCAGGACTAACTGTCTATGAGATCATTGTATATATCAAAGCGCCCAAACCATGACCAGTTGTACGAAGCAGCGCGTGTATTGTCCAGCTTTAGTTTATCTGAAAAGGCTTGCTAAATTTATAGCAGTCTTGATCCAAACATGCAGTTGAAGCTGTGCAAAGTGCTGAGCAGCCTGTGTACACTCACATGGCCTGAAACAACTCCCTTACTGCCACAGTATAGCGAAGGCGATAAACATTGAAAAGCTTTTTCACCTTCTCTCCTCCACATCCCACTCCTACCCAATCAAATCAGTCACTGTTTGTGGCTTAATTTACCAAGAGACGCATCCTCATTTGCATCCTGCGATGTCTAGCTGTATTCCCAGTTTGGATAGCTAGTCATTCAGTTAATGTGGGTATATATCTCAGGCTTCGAGTTTCCAACCGAGTAGCTAAACGATTCAGTTTACCCCTGCTGCTACTGCTTCTGCATTGTCCGTCGTTCTGTCGATTTGGGAAATCGAATTATTGACACAATGCTGAGGTGAATGGTCAGCATGCATATTTAACTTGTATTGTAAACAAATTCAAATATGCGTCAGTCTAATCCCAGATGTTTTGTTGTTTATTTGTGTTCGTCTGTGTGAACCGTCCAATTAGGTGTAGGTGAAAACACACTGGTTCTCAAAGACCTGGGCACTCGGTCCAACTTCATGGTTGTTCGCTTGTGCATGTATGTATGCATGCATGTGTGTGGGTGCTTAGAGATTGCCATGCATTGCAATGTACAAGGAGCTTGAGCAGGAAATAGAGCCATCCCACTCACAGAATTGGTCCATCTAGCAGCAGCTTTATAGCAGATTAATGAACGGCTGGGGAGCATTCAAATGCGTGAGGAACATTTGTAAATCGAACTGAATTTCAGTAGAATCGGCCGGATCATAGTTGGTGGGAGAATCTGGTTGAATACAGTTGTAGACGAATCAAAGTTGGTGAAACAGATGTTCGTCATGCGCCCCATTATGGGTCAAACGATAAGGCATCCATCGTAAGTCAAGGCAGTTCAGCTGGTTACTCGAGAGATTTAAATTAACAACAGAAAAGACTCCGTACGTCCATATGGGTGGAAAGCGTGCAGCTGTTCTGGGAAAAGCGGAGACACGGAACACACATGATCAACCTAAGCTATATTGTCCGAATGGTGTGTAAGTAAGCTTGTTTTCACGCACGCTATTCCGGCTAGTGTCGGCATTGTGAATCAAACACATGTTCTCCTTTGTGATTGTTAAGGCAGTCCCACTAACTCTCCATCCAATAGCGGAATTGCAGTACGATCACGTTCACTTCCAAACTACTGGTTGGGACAATTGGATAGGTTTTTTTTATTAAAAAAAAGTCACTTCGGCTAAAACCCAGAAGCCTGAAAACGGAGTTATTAAGCGGAATCCTTACTAAGAGGCATTTACCCGCAAGAAACCTTCACAGAAAGATTGTCTGGTATAGTATTGATTGAAGCTGCGCTCAGGAACGATTCAAGCGTGAGCTACCTGGGAGTTATTTAATATAAGAAGGTACTTTCGGGGGACAGCAAATGGAAAGCCGCAAACGGTAGTTGTTTATTTGGGCAACGTTTCGCTTTTGACACAAAAGCTTCATCAGGTCAAGTGAGCAGGTCACCCAACTGACTGATTGTTTACCAAGCCCTTCTGAAACGATGACTTCTCAATCGGTTCCAAACTTTTTCCAATTGATTGAAAAGCCGCAAACTTTCAGTGACATTGCAACTTTTAAATTGATAGGCGCTAAAACTGTCTCACTAACTGAGCAGCAGCCTCACTACAACTATTTAGCTAAACTAAGCGATCTGCATTTCACCTTCGAAGGATCGCCTAAGCACCCGCATCAGCTGGATTACCAGCCACAACTGAGCTTTCACCAAGATATTGAACTCACAATGCTAAGAAATGTGTGTGGCATCGACCAGCAAATTTATACCCGCACTTTGTGCTAAGGCTATATGATAGTACAAACCAGGGAAAGTTCAGTTCTCAAGCTGTGCAAGCGGAAGATCTGGAATGCATACCGGCATTAATCAATGGATTTAAACCTGGATGTTGAAAGTCCCACCCTGTACAGCTAAGTAAACCAAGAAGAATGACTGTGTTCCTCCATTTCTGAAAAATGTGTTATTTGTTCTGGAGCAGTGGGGCCGAGTTTCATAAAAATTGGCCGGTCCGTTTTGAAAGTTTGGTATTTCGTCCATACAACTAAGAATAATTTTCTTGGGACCTGAGTAAAGTGCAGTCATTAGGAGAAAAATCCCTGTTCTGCCTCGGTGATAATAGATTAGTAAATTTCTCTGTAATTCTAGTGTTGAACGTGCCCTTCAATCCCAGATTTTGTTTGCTAAAGGTACTGCATGAATGCGTTCACATGTACCTGTTTGTTTGTGCATTGATTGCTCTGGCTGGTGGGTTTTGAGAATTTCTATAAGCAGGTATGCTGGTGGGGGCTGTCCTGTAAATTTACGTGCCTTAGTTTTCTCGGATCATCTCCGAGCACCTGGGGTCCAGTATGAGTTTTTCCTAATCTTAATTCTTCCATGGTAATAAGTCTTGCTAGTAAAATAACGATCTACTTAATACGGTGTTCTCCGCCCATAAATGTCCACATCCGTCCATCATATTTCATCCCCATTAGTCCAGGGATTTGATGACTACGAAATATCGAGCCTATCTACTCCACAGTCGTACCACTTGCATCTTCAGACTTCGGCGTTTTGTTTGTCCATTTCTGGAGCGCGAAGCATAGTCACAACATCACCCGACTCCGCTGCGAGCATGTTTGATTGTCATGGTATCTGACAGAAGACTTCAGTCCCATTGGAAAATCTCATCGGCCTAAGGGAGCCGATTTCTAGACGGTAGTGGTCTGTCCTCTGTAAATTACATTCTATTAGGCTTCATACATACTTGAAAGGGGCACTTATTTCGTTTTCAAATGTTCCCATCTTTTGGAGTTCAGCGGCTGTTCCGTTGTTTTTGGGAAAATCCACTTAAAACCACACACCGAGAGCCATTTCTCTCTGTTTACCCTCCGTTTATAAATCAAAAGTTAGCATATTCAGTAAAATACAATTATTCGAGGAATACGCAAGTACTTTGCAAAACGTATCGATTTCAGTTAGTAACGCCTAAGTTCGAGTCCCATTTTCTTCGTTCGGCCACTTGAAGACCTCATTATTTTTTGTGTTATGCAGTTGCTTACACGTCTCTATTATGTAGACTTTTGGGGACAAAATGCATTTCTTCAAAGCGATTATGTACGTCTTTCATTAGGACTTTTTGCCTCCCATTTAGTGTTAAATCAGACGACCAGACGTGCGTTCATATCATCGTGAAAGCCTACTGTCTACTTTCATGCACGTACCACGAATGGGCGACTCTGGTGCATTTTAATGGCAAACATTGTAGGACGGGGAAACGTAATCAATTGTTGGAAAAAAAGTGGAAAATTGCGCAGAGTCCACACGCAAGCATGCAGCATGTCTCAAGCGAAAGTATGGGTGTATGCGAACAAAAAAGTCAAGTTAACTTGAACAAAATCGGTTGGAGCGAATTTCCAACTCATAACACGAAAACTCATCTATCAAGGTATCGGTTAGTATCTGTTCACCAACCGAACTATCATTAATTTTCACTGTTTTGGCTAGGCATTAGCAACCCCTTGATGTAAAACGTCCGCTTTTTTGCTACACTCTAACTGGACCAACGTGAAAATGGCGATTATTTTAGTGGATGAGGGATTAAATCCTAGGATTCTCGATGTATAGTACAAGACAGGACAGCCTGCGCAGCGCTGGCCTCCATGGCGTGTTTCGTCCGGATGTACTTCATCACTTGCTAGCACAAGGTTGTATGAGTCCGTTACCCTGGTAACAGAAAGCAAGTAGACCCATTATCCATTCAGATACACTTTCGGCTGCAGAGTGTGTTAGATTTTTAAGGTCATACACATCACGTAAACGACTATGTCCGGCGCCACTTTGATCCTGGATACTCACAAAAGTCAATTAAGTTATGGTGTGGAATTGTATTGCTCATTCAAACGCCTATGTATGTGAGGCCAGATGTACATACATGAGTGACTGATTCGAATCTTCTTGAACTCTCTTCCGCAAATAATTTTTTTCTCTTCGTTTAATTCAATCATCATGGAAGACCCGGAAGATTCCCCAGGTTTCCGATTATATGTTTGTTTACTAGGCTTTGTTGACCGAGTCAACCGTACTTCTCCCTGTTTGTGTGGTATTTTCCTGTGCCGTAAGGCAATGACCACAATAACTGAGGTAGTGGAACACTCATCATGTACCAAACAATTATCGGTTTGCATTGTGCACTTGGTGACTACCTAATTCTTCAAACGCTGCGTACCCCGATCTTTACTGGTAAATTGTCCCGTTGCATTTTTTCTATATTAACCAAATTCCTTTGAGCATCTGAACAACATCAGCATCTGGCCACTTGTGGAAGTAAAACAACGGGTCCATCGTTGGTAGCACAGGATTTCATCTACTGGCTCACTGAACAAAAATGTGACCAGGCAACCCACTGACCAAATGCACATGTGGTACACGTAGAGTATACTCATTTGTGAAACTAATAAGACACCTCCCAGGCGAATGAGAGAGCTTCGATTCAATTTCTGCCTCACAACTGTGCATTCAATTCACACATGAATCTACGCTTCTCACTGCTTTTTAGGCTTTTTATGAGACGTGAATTAATCGTTCTTTTGCCAAAATGCCGGTATAATATTCAGAGCAATTTCCATTACAAATGACTCATGGCATATTACTGCACTAGCCATAGACTTAGTTTGCAGGAAGGTGTTAATTTATGGTGATGGCACAAAGAAGACAAAGTTGGTTTTGTGCCTGGCTATGACTAATGGATTGAGTGTCCGACTGTCCGGTGGGTAGGTACTGTTGGCTCAACGGTTACCTGGTTTAATCTGGTTGCGCGTCGGAAGTCTGCAAATCTGAAATGTCACATTATTTGAAACTTGCATCAGTATGCGCGCGTGCAGCTTGTGTGCACAATCATGATAATTCCGAGGCCCGGGGAAATGGGAAATCGAACTGATTCGTAGTCTAGACTGTTCTGATCAGACAGTGAGATAATGCGGCACTTGGAGCTACCAAGCTAGTTGCTCATCAACAACGTTCTGTATGTATGTTTCAACAACATTTCGGTAAAATGTATCCAAGACACCTAAACCACTAACAATCGTGAGCATCTGTGGTATCTTCTTTACGATGTACTTATCGTGGAACGAGGCTATTCGCAAATCAAAAGCCGGAGTCTTCAGAAACGTCAGGCAGCCGGTGGTTGATATGTTTTGAAAGTGTTTGTGCTGAACTAAATGCAGCCGAACCTGTACATCTATCTCAAGACCACAGGTGAGCACCGGTCAGTGCATTTGATGCTGTTATCTTTCATCAACCGAAGGCACTGTAGTGTGAGAATAAATATAGGAGCTTGAGTTCACCGTTATCCAGGCAACCAACTGCTGAATGTGCTTCGGTCCCATACGAAGCACACCTTCACAGAGTTTTTACGCATGGCTCATTGTAAGCACAATCCGGGAGAAAAAGATTATATTTGTCCCTAAAACCTGGGGACGAGTAAGGTGTGTCTTACTCACACACTTGTAAGGCTATGAAATTCTTGTCTGCAATGTTGACTAAATAGAGCAAGACTACAGTGAAAGAAACACATCGTTCGTTCCATTTCATTCCACCAACTAAAATTCCATTACTTTTGGAAGCGTTATTAACCAGAGCATGTGATATTGAAGAAATCGCAAAGAGGTCACTTTATCGTCATCATCATCATCGTCGACAGCATGACGTTCATGTTCAACTCTGATGCTTCGCTGGCGTACAACCATGATTTACTTAAAAGCCTTATTGTGAAGAAAAGAATAAACATGGACGAGGAAGTAACTTAGTGCTGGCTTACTGCAATCATTCCGAGGTGCCTACATCTCCAGGCACTCATTCAGGCAATCTGGATAGAAACTGACAACAAGAACGCCACTGACATCGACTAGCAGCCATATCTTGCAACGTCTCCAACCAGGCGCAGTGGGGATCACGCGGCCCCCATCCTGGAAGGCGAGTAGCACCGACAGCACCCAAACGTTTCGTAATCTCCTTCTTACCTATCTGCCAGTTCAAGGGTTGGCAACCTCTCTGCTTCCGCCACTGTGGGTTGGGCATGGAAAACAGCACTCTCTTCGGAAAACGATGGTTCGGCATACGCAACACGTGTCCCAACCAACGCAGCTTCTGGTGCTGGACACATTCTTCAATGGAACTACCCGTTGCACAACCGAAAACTCGCTTTCTAATTGTCTCGTTACGGATACGCCAACACCAACCTACACGAGCTCTGGCCCTGTGAAAACGATTGTCGAACACCTGAAGACGTGTCAGTTCCGCTGCTCGAACAGACCAAGTCTCACAGCCATACAACAAAACAGCCCATACTGTAGCCTGACACATACGTCCCTTGAGATTCAAGGATACACCGCTAGGACGCCATAGGTGTCTCAAGTTATCGAACGTGACCCGTGCCTTGC